>PVJC01000849.1:0-108525 GCA_004026665.1 Murina feae | reverse complement strand
TCAGGTTTCTGAGGTTTATTTATATTCTATAATTGAAACTGTGTTGCCTTGTGAAGGCCTAGGCAGGCAACGAAGCCTCTTGTTTGCTTCAGCTCTGTGGCTTCTATAATTGAAACATTGTTGCCTTGAGCAGAGGCCCAGCCAGCCTAGGCAGGCAGTTTCAACTCTATCGCTGGTGCAACAGAAGCCTCCTGTTGGCTCTAGCTCCGTGGCTGCCAGCTGCCATCTTGGCTGGGTTAATTTGCATACACCTGCTCTGATTGGCTGGTGGGCGTGGCTTGGGTGTCTCAGGGTGGTTAATTTGCATATTACTCTTTTATTATATTAGACGCTCAAACAATTCCTTCTCTTTTTATAAAGTGATACCAAAAAAAAAAGTATATGTAAACAGACAGCTCAACATTTATTTCTGCTTTCTACTTCCATATGGATCTTACTTAGCTTGTTCTATTTTGAATGGAAACAAATTATTTAGGAACCACAGTGTTTTGATGTTCAAAAATACCTGTATGTACCGCCAAAAGAAAAGCAGATATCAACTAGATATTCACGCAAAAAGCACTGAAAGAAATGGACAAGTCCTGTTTTTAAAATAAATGACCACTAACTTCTTTTTCCTCCATCTTTTTTTTTTAATTTTTAAAATGACATGGAAATTTGAGGTTTTAAGGGGCACTTGACAGCTTGTCAGGCTAAAGTGGCATATTAAGCACACTCCTATGGCACCATTGGAGCCTCTGTTTTTTATCATTTTGGTATCCTCTCCAGGGTTTCAATCTTTTCTCTCAGAGCTCGATCATATGTGTGATTCTCTGTTCCTCTATGAGGATGCAAGAGAATTTCTATTTTAAAATACATTTGGGAGGAGGGGTGCCAGGCACTACTGATTCAGCAGGCATTCCATGATGATCCCTATTTTCAGTGAAAATGCGCACTTACAGATTTGGATTTAACACCTCTGCCTTTGCAGTCAGACAGTCATTTAGCTGGAGTCAATCAAGCATGTGATTAGAAATAATAACTCGCAAGCAATGAATTCAAAAAGATTAGATCTCTGCCGAAATGCACAAGTACAGCATCCCATTATGCGTCTTTTCCTCTCTGGTTCCTACACAGCAGACCCAAAACAACACCAACCAAACCAGTTCTCTTGCACATTAACCGCTGGCTTCACTTAAACTCAGACTAATGACTCTTCTATCCCAGGATCACAGACTCAGTCGGCTGGAGACCTAATCAGCAAAAGTGGGGTGTCTCTTTCATCTTTTCTCCCCTGCTCCCCACTACGCAAAAGCTGTGTTTTATAATGAATACATCAGAAACTACACACACCTTTTCTTACAGCACTTACATAGAATGAGAAAGATACACAGATAGAGCATGATTAAAGCCCAAATGTGGTTAGTAACCAAACCAATGAGGAATCATTTCCCATTTATAAATTCTTCTTCTTCAAATGATATGACACTTCAGGATCTAGTATTTTATTTAAGGGGTTAGAGAGGTGATTAGAAAAAGTATGTTTGGGTTTAATACGTATTATATTAAAACCAGTAACCCCAATTCAATTAAACCTTTCCATGTAGCACCTTAGATCAAATCAAAAGGATTTAATTTCATCCCAAAAGTTTGGAGAATTAAAGTGAATCATAAAATGTTATATTGTGTAGTGCTTTATCTTTAATCAGAGAGCATATAATTCATAGTCAACAGTACTAATAATGGGTAGAATAATTCTAAAGGGAAAAGGATTGACAAAAACAATGAATATTGTGCTTTAGAAGATAATATAGAGGGGATGGTTTGATTTGCCTTCCCAGCTATGCTTAGTCTAGGCAGTTCTATCACAGCACACACTGATGACACTAATATAATTCATATAAATGAGGATAGCAGAGAGCAGGCTGGGAATTGACAATTTCTGCAGATAATTCCCAAGATGGAATAAACCAGAGATGGGTAACTGGGAGCTAATGTAGGGTAGGAGAGATATATAAATAAAGTCCACAAACACGCTCTTAAAAATAAAAAATTAAAAGCTCCAGAGCTTATTTTTTTTAAAGGAAAAAAGATCCGTATTTCTGTTTCAAACAGAAAGTATTTTGCCAATTAAGAAATACCTGAACATTGTAAACAGTTCAACTAACTGTTTAGAGGCTTCTTTACATAGAGGTCCATTATATTCATTACCAGTTGTGGTCTTAGAATGCCAATAAGAAAACTTTAAGGAGCAAATCCTTTGTTTTAACTGATTTTAGAGAGAGAGGAGGGGAAAGAGAGAGAAACATGGACCAGCTGCCTCCTACACACTCCTACTGGGGATCAAGCCAGCAACCCAACATGTACCCTGACCAGGAATCAAACCAGTGATCTCTTGGTGCATGGAATGATGCTCAACGACTTAGCCACACTGGCTAGGACAAAATCCAAATCTTTTTATAAAACAAATAAAATTCATAATTAAAAAAATCAAAATATGAACATTGACAAGTTTGGGTATTTTCTGTTGACTGTTTTTCTGCATCTATAAAGACAATAAAAAACATTTTCCCTTTATTTTGTTAAAAGGGTGATATATGTAACAAATTCCATGTGTTCTTGAAATATCACAAGTTGTCCAAGACACTGTGTGTATTTGTGCACGTAAGGGTATAAACTCATTTAGCTAATGTTTTATGTTGGGTTTTGCATTTTTGTTAAGGTAGCAGGACTCACCTCAACTCTTCCTCAATCTTTCAAGATGTATTTTTCAATTACAGTTGACATATAATATTACGTTATTTTCAGGAGTACACCATAGTAATTAGACATTTATATACCTTACAAAGTGATCACCCTGATAAGTCTAGTAAAATTGGGTATTTTTTACTACATTTGAAAACAGCCAGACCTAATTTTTTTAATTTTCTTCCAGGAGACATTTAGGGGATCAATTTCCCCTTTGTGTGATCTTAGTTTCCAAGGGCAAAAGGCACAGCAGTGGTCTTGTGAGGGAAACACTGACCCCACACTTAACTGACTTTTACGGAAGGATTACTAAGAGCCAAATCTAAGCACTGCAGCACGCTGCGTCTCTCCAGTGTTAACCCTGGAAAAGTCTGCACTGACGCAGCTGGTACCATTACTTCCTGTCTATCTTACCTTTATAGTTCAATCCTTTAAAAAGTGCTTCTCGATAGATTAGATTAGATTAGATTAGATTAGATTAGATTAGATTAGATTAGATTAGATTGCATAGATAGATGAATGGATCTCCCCCATCTCCATCACACACACACACACACACACACACACACACACACACACACACACGTGTAGTAGAAAATGGAACAGGAGCAGGGTTCCCTATTGCTTCAATAATTCAGGTTAGGGTTCCATTCAAGAAATATTCATTCGGTATCAACCAGATGCTGGTCACAGGACCAAAAACTGGGAGAGATGTTAAAATCAAGAAAAGAGATTTCTACTTTGACAAATTTACCCCCTAATCAGAGAAGCAAGTAGAGTCGCCTCTAGCACCACCACCCTCGTGCTCACAACTTGTCGGCTATCAGCAACCTTAGACTTTTCAATAACAAGAGGAAAAGGAAGTAAAATAGAAAGGAAAAAAATTCATGCTGAGAAGCAAGTTTGTCCAGAAGAGTTTACATTTGTTCAAAAGTGAAGAAGAATTTATGGCCACTAATAAAATAAATAGCATTCTTCTTTTCTACCTTCCACTGAGAGAACCAGAAGATATATAATAAGATAAATAATACAGTATGTGCACTGAAGTGCTCCTCTGAGGCCACTGTAAAATTCAAATGGAAGTAAAAACAAAATACAATGTCATCTTTTTCCACTTAAATGAACCTGTTCAATATTTAGGCTAAAAATCATGCATTTTGCTCTGGCTGGTGTTTCTCAGTGGTTAGCTGCATCCTGTGCACCAAAGGATCCCTGGTTCAATTTTCAGACAGCGGGTTGCCAGGTCGATCGCCAGTAAGGGAGGCAGCTGATCAATGTTTCTCTCTCATATCCATGTTTCTCTCTCTCTCTCCCTCTCTCTCTCGCCAATCAATTTTAAGAAAAGTATTTAAAAATTGTTTTAGAGATCATGCATTTCAAGAAACAAACAAAAAAAGATACACACACACACACACACACACACCCCACCCCGCACACTATCTATAATCCTTCATTACTCATTCAACAAAGATTTGCTGAGCTCCTACTATGTGCCAAGACCATTCTGGGCACAATATCTTTATATGAATAATTTGCATGCAATCCAAAGATTTCATATTCAGTCCTGCCAGCAATTCTCCTCTATCTCTTTTGAACAAGGCCATAGAAAGAAAATTTGAAGCTTTTGGTGCTAATTTAACAACAAGATTTAATGCATTTTTGTTCCTTTATATTGTTAAGAAATGTGTGAGCATGAAATTCATTTTAAACAAAATTCATTATATGAACTCGTGACATTTTCATGCACTGTTTTTTGCCTCCATTTCCAAACACTAATTGACAGCACTTGAAAACAGTGATTCAGCTTCTGCATGTCACAGGATTCCCAGGGACTGTAGATTCCTCAGGCCAGCAGACTGACAAATCAAAAGATAAGAAGTACCTCTCAGCTTGAATCAACTGAAATGTGTCAGAAAATACATTTGGCATAATCTTCAGAAATGTCAGGTTTGGCGATGACAGAAGCAGCACAGTGTTCCTGACAGTTTTAGCACACCAAAGTTTCAGCGTGCAAGTTAGAATGAGGAGGGGAAAACCTACTTTTGTCTGCTATTTTGGGGAAAACTACTACATGCAACAAGAGAAAGTGTCTGACATGCCACCGGAGTCTTTGACAAAAACATTAAAAAATGCCTAACTGCCTAATTAATAAAACACACTTGGAAATGCCCACTACGATTAAAAGGGTTAAGGATCTTTTTTTTATCTCTGCTCAGGAAAACCTTCCTGCTCAATCCTCAAGGAATGCACCCAGCTTCACTCTTCATATTGCCAAGGTGCCTTGCACCATTTGGGTACTTTCATAAATGTGTGTCCAATAAACGAATGGACCAGCACCATCAACTGGAAATGTTGAGACATCAAAGCTTAGCTGAATATGTTACATGATTTGCTTCTATTGGACCTTACATGTCATCTATCAGCCTTGGCAAGTTAAAAAAAAATTAAAAACCAACATAAATTAACAGACAAGTAGGCCAATTCTAATCTGTATCATAGTCCTTTCTGAAGTCAACAGAAGCTGTACTTTCCTCCGTCTTTCATCACCGCCACTATCCCTTCTACACCAAGAGCACACTCGCATAATCATATTCAACAAATTGTTGCTAAAAGAAGAAATGGCTTAATCAGGGTTCCAAGAGCCACTACACAGGGCCAAAAGCCATGCTTCCACCTCTGGCTACAGAACTCTGACTCCTCCAATTCCCCATTTGTAAATAGATCTCCAAAAGAACTCAGCCCAAGGGCGCTGAAGGCTGTGGAGCTCTGCAGGAGCACTGTACTCTGGCAATCGCAAACCCCAATGAGCTTCTCAGGTGGGAGCCGCCGCACAGGGTCTTATTCAGACACATTCCCCCCAAGTAATCTAAAAACTCCAGCACTGTCAACCTTCATCTGATTTTCATTTATAAATGAAGCTGCACAAATCTGCAACAATAAAGAATATTGACAAAATCTTTGTTAACACTTGGCATCTCTCATTTTTTAAAACAGAAAAACAGGATCCCCATTCAGGCAACTCCTAATGGTGCTGGCCACGTTTCATTTACTTTCACCACCAATTCAGCAGCAATCTGTCAATATTTGTGCCGTAAGTTGTAAATTACCAAATACCCTAAATTACTTATTTCAAACTGATCATGCATGTACATATTTATGAATGTTATGTACTGAGAGGAAGTTACGAATCGCCTCCTCATTCCCTAAGTCTACACATACCTTCCCCCAGGTGAGAGATGGACCAAGTCAATTAAAAGAGATACTTAAAACACAGTTTTCTGAGTTAACATGGGTTCTGTATTTTCGGCCTGCTTCACAACCTTTTTCCTTTTCAGAGTCAAATGTAATTTTTCATGATATTTGGTAAATGTAACCATGTAATATGAGACATCACTGCAAAAGACTATTAATCCACCATTTCCCAAGAGTTAGTCATTTCAGGACATGTATTCTTCAGTAAAGATTTACTGGGCATGAACTATGCCCCCCACCAGGGAAAAACAGACTAGGAAGTCCCTACTATTAACTTACAAAAAAATAAAAAGCAAACCACCATAAAATAATTAGTACAATTATAGAGTTTTGTGTGTAAAATGTTAGGAACATGGAAGCAGGAAAACTAGTGTGGCCTGAGAATTGAAGAATGAACAGGAACCAACAGGTGGAGAAGATAGGTACGAACATGCCAGATCTGGATCACCATGTGTGAAAGGAATGAGAAAGTATGGACCTTGAAGGGAAGGCAAAGTGATGCCGGTATGTCTAGAAAATAGTGGATGGGAGGTAGTGGAAACTATTAATAGGAGAAAGTGGGGCTAGAGGAGTTCTTTCTACTAGGAAATTAGGAGCAATGGAAGATTTTAATTTAGAAAAAAAACATATGATCAGATTCATGTTTTTGAAAGGTAACAAGATAGGTTGCCTTCTGCCAGAAAGGCCTGGCAGAAGATAACTTTAGCAGAAAAATCTGGCAGAAAATGGGTTGGGAAACAGAAGTAAGAGAGAGAAACATTAAGAAGTTATCATGAGGGTCTAAGGTTGTGAGATAAAGTTCTGTGCTCAGGCAGCTTCCCCTTCCAGCCCTGGCATCACTGACAAGGCTCCTAGTCCCAGAAAGCAGGGTTGAGCCACTTTCTACCCAGAGGTAAATCAGTGCCTCATCACGCAAACGATTGGTACCTGATTCAAGGGCAAAAATCCTGAAGCCCCAATACTTCCTATTTTAGTCTTCTTCACCAAAGAACCCAATGACAACAGTGTGCCCTGGTCAAGGTCAAGTCAACAAAATGTAACAACAGAAGATGTTACAGGAGGCCAAGAAGCATAAAGGTTTAGAGAACATGTATTTAGAAACTGGCAAGACCTAAACACAACTGGCTGCTGTGCCCCTCTGAGCGGCCTGACCATAATCGTTACTCACCATTCTGTTTTCTTATCTGTCACAGAGGAATGGTCCCTAGTTCACTGATTTGTTATGAGGATTAAAAAAAGGATTACACCATAATTCTCATTATCATTATTAAATGGGGGATAAGAAAAATGGAGAGGAGAATATCACAGGCACTATTTTAGTAACTTTGAGTTGATCCTATATAATAAGCAGCTAATATGCTAATTAGACGGAAAAGCAGAACAACCACCCCGATGACCTTCTGGATGAAGCCGGGGCTGCAAGGGCGGAGTCCCTTGCACGAATTTCGTGCACCGGGCCTCTAGTATTAACATAAAAGAAAAACAAGTTGATGTGACTTTGGTTTTAGATGAGTGGTATTTATTTATTTATTTATTTATTTATTTATTTATTTATTTAGGAGTGAAAAGAGAGGTGTTAGAGACAAAGGCACTTAGATAGGAAGTAGTACCCTCCTACTATACTTGACTTCCTTTTGATTTGAAGTTGAATACATCCCCATATCTCCCCAATTTTTAACTGAATGCATAGCTGCCTAAAAAGGAAAAAAAGACACACCTTTATTTTATAGCCTAGTGCCCCTTGCAGCAAGGTGACTAAGTAGTGACTAATGTGTATATGTATGGGTGTGTGTGTATATATATGTATATATGTGTGTGTGTGTGTATATATATATGGGCAGGGGAATGTGCTCATCATTCTTTTTTCTATTCTGGCACCTAGATAGTGAATCTCGTGTCTGGAGGTTCAGTAGTCATCTGGGAGCCATGAGGGCACAAGGCTGCATCCTAAAAAGTGGCAGAATAGCAGGGTTCTTAACTTGTCTGCAATTCTTGCTTGGCTGCACAGAATCACTGGGAAACTTTTTTAAAAAGTACCCATGCCCCAGCCTCAAATACCCTACCTTAACTGTCCAGGTTGGGACCAGCATGTGTATTTGGATATAAGTATTAAAAGCTCCCTCGATGACTAAAATGTGAAGCTAGAGTTAAAAACCACCTTGTTAATTACATACATTATTATCATCCCATTTTATTACACACTACCTTGGTCCATCAAGACTTCTGTTAAAATGACATAATATAAAACAATAATACTAGTGACTTATTAAATATATCCATTGTGCCACTGTGCTTGCAAACCATTCTACATTCCTTCTGGAACTCCAACAAACATTCTGGTGTCAATAATATTATTTCCTTTTTATTTTCTGGAAAAGGGAGGTGCATTAGGTTTTAGTAATTGACTTAAGAGTCCCACAGGTTAGTATTCCAGGCCAGAAATGTTGAAAAATGGCGGCGGTATAAGGAGAAGAGTCCGGTGCCTGCCCGGGGGCGGAGGGAGTGAGCAGCTAAGGCGAGTGCTTTCCAGCCCAAGCCGCAGAGGAGGTAGAGCTGGGAAACACCTGCGACCGGGTGAGACAGAATCCTGCTGGGAGAGGTAATATTCCAGGCCAGAATTGACTAAATCCAAGGCAGTTCTAACCACAGCACAGTACTGTCTCTAGACATTTGACATCCTTTCCCTGAATCTACGGGTGCTAAGGAGCAAGGAAAGGGTGGGGCAGGAAGGAGGAGGAAGAGGACCCTGGTAATATTTATATCAGCCTCCCCTGAGTAACCAGGAGCTAACTTCACTTAAGTCATATAATGTGCTACAAGAATGAACCTAATGTGTTTATACCATTATGTAGGGCTACTTAATCAAGTCTTACATTTGTTCTCAGGTACACTTTGCTCTGATCTAGAGCCAGAAGTGTACCAAGCTCAGATTAAATTCTAACGTGAACAGAAGCACCAGATCCTCACCTATTTTCAGCTTCCTGGCTTAAAAGTTTAAATAAATCATGTGAAAATGCATAGAAAAAAATCATCTCTTTCTCTCCTAATGTTTAATGATAATTTATAGCCTTAACATTTGTAAATTTAACAGCCCATCAAAGTGTCTGAGAGCACACCCGTTCTAAGGACTCATTAAATGACATTAAACATAGTTTTTCATGAAGTACTGCACAGCATGAATGGGTGGGCTGGTGAACAGCCACCACTACAATAATTTATCGTTCGTAATTTTGCCTTATTACTTACAAAAACATTTGTTAAAATGGGGTAGTCAGTTACCAAAAAAGCACTTCACTACTTTGTCAATGTTATAAATGGCAAAGGCAGGAAAATCCTTCCTGATCCTCAGGATGTGCTAACTCTTTTTCCAGCCAGCCAAAGGGGCCGAGGAAGACGTTCTGTGGTAAAGTCATGGGGTATTTTTACAATGTGTTTCTTTGAACAGGGTTGACTATTTCCAACTCACCTCCTCCCCATATTCCAAAGAACATCAGTCAAAGGAAACCAAAAAATGTCGATTTTTTTTCCCATACACAAATGGGAGAGTTCCCTACTTTATCCAAATCACATTCTTAAGATGGAATTTCTTTTGTTTCAGAAATACCTAAAAAGATGAGGCCTAAAGCAGGCCTTTATGCAATGGAAGTGGATTTTATGATACCGTAAATCATGACCCCAATTTTGCCAAGGCATTCATCCTAACTTAGTAAGCAAAAGTAGGACAACAATCAATGCTGTAATGAAAAGGGAAGAGCTCAAAGTTTAGCATTCCTACCTGCACAGGATACACCCTTCATGTTTTCCTTAAAACAACCCAATCATGCAACTTCCATGGGTTTCATTCTTTTGTTGTATCGTAAATCAGTGAATGAGCTACAAGACGCCTTAAAAAGCCAATTAATTAGAAGTCATTTATTGCGCGCAGCCCAGAGGGAGGTGTCTCTTCCAAATCTCTGAGCAACACATACAGGAAGTGTCCCTTATTTATACTTTTCAAGCTTCTTTGTTTGCAGATTTCACAAAGAGCTCTGTGTGGATTATTGTTACAGACTGTTGTAACCTTGAATACATAATAAGTTAGTACTTGCATAAGAATAAGGGAATTATTATCAGTATTAGTCTATATTAGTCTATTACATTGGATGGCTAGCTTGCAAGATCAGACAGTTAAGTTTATCCTTTTCTATTATTTGAACTAAAAACAGTCATTTTATAGACTACTAGGGGCCCAGTGCACAAAATTCGTGCATGGGGGGGAGCGGGGGAGGGGGGCAGTCCCTCAGCCTGACCTGCACCCTCTCTAATATGGAGTTCTTGGGGACTCTCACAACCCAGAACCTCTGGTTCTTAACCGCTAACCTGCCTGCCTGCCCTAACCACTCTGCCTGCCTGCCTGCTGATCTCCCTAACTGCCCTCCCCTGCCGGCCTGGTCACCCCTATTAACTTTCTTTTTTAATCTTATCTCCTTCATGCACAATTGTATTTGACTTCTTTATTGGCTTCTTCCTCTCACACAATTTTTCTCCTTTATGTAACACTTTTCCTACTGACTCATCATTTATAAACTTTTCTTTCCTCCTTATTTCCTACTTCTGTTCCATCATCATTCTTCCCATTTTTCTACTACCCTCCTTCCCTTCCCACATTGCTTCTTTTCTTTATCTTTACCCCTGCCCACCCTCCCCTTTTCCTTCCTTCCCACCTTAATTTTTTTCTTCACTTCCTCCTTCTGACCTGCTTTGCTCCCTCCCCCATTCCTTCCTTCTTCCTATTCTCCTTTTAAGCTTATCATCTCCCCATTTATAACGTTTCTTCCCTCCCTCTTTTTCTCTCATCCTACCTTGCCATACATTCTTCTCTACTTACTTGCACTGTTTTAATATCTATCTACCTGCCTAATTATCCACTATCATTTATCTTCTTTCCTTTTCTGACTTCTACTTTTAAGATCTGTCCCCAGTACACAACTATACTTGGTTTTCATTATAGGCCCTACAGTTCACTCATACATCCTCTTTTTTTAACTCTGCTGTCCACTGACTCTTTTATAAAGTTCTTCCCTCCATCCTGTTCCACCCCTCCCTCCCCTGGTTACTTCCCCCAAAACTCTCCAGGGCTGCTGTTCCCTCCGCCCCGCCCTGCCCCCCTGCCCCTCTCTCCCTCTCCTGACTCCCACGGGTTCACCCCAGCTCTGAAGGGAGACCGGGGCCTCTCACAGGAGACCCCTGCCCCTGTGGCAGAGAAAATGGAGCCCGAAAGAGAGTTGACCCAGGAGGGTGAGAGAGAGAGAGAGAGAGAGAGAGAGAGAGAGAGAGAGAGACGCCCTCCTTCCCTCATTAAAGCTTCCATGGGGAGGGGGCATTAACCCCCAGCTCAGGGCTCAGCCCTAGCCAGGTAGCAGCTGCCCATGCAGCCCCAGCACTGCAGCTGCAAAGCAGGAGCACCTCCACCTCTGGACCATCCACCCCTCCATTTGGGGACCTGCCAATGGCACAGCTTCTGTCTCCCCCGGACCACAGTGTAGGCACTCGCTTCTCCCGCCCTGCGGCTGCCGCCTGGATCGCGGGGCAGACGGAAGAGCTTAGCTGGTGATAATGATTATTTTTATGGATTTCTGATTTTACAATCAGTTCTTTTCATTATATAAATATATATTAATTAAGGAGATAACTTTCCTAGATAAGAAAGGTTAAAATATAGCCCCCCTACAACAGTGAGGCAATTTGCACCATGCAGACATTAGCATGCTCCAGATGCGGAGTAAACAGAAAATGGCTTTTCTGATTATGAAGCATTTGTCTCAGAACATTCTGGCAGTTGGAACTTGGCTTTGGGCTAACATATGCCTTTGTACTGTTGGGAAGCAGTTGGTGGCTTCATGGATCTTCTCAAATATCCGAGTTGATCAAAGATGACTCAAGCATCAAGAAATGGGGTGGGCGTGGGGGTTAAAATACAGCTTCTGGACTTCCTGGGGCATAAAGTGCCTCATGGTATGAGCTGGCACTCTTTCCCATTGAAGGGGAAGTAGGTAAGTCAGCTCATGACACCTATCCTTGTGCTTCCTCCTGTGCTAAGCCTTCAGAAGCTTCTAATCTGTTTAGGCAAAGTTGGATCAGCAGAATGTTTCAAATGAGACCCACCTACTGCCTGAGAATGTTTCCCTGGAGAACAGGGTCTGACTTGGGAATGAATGTTATTCTGGAATCCTTGTCAGAAAACTTCACTAATGTTCCACTGAACAGACACAGCTTAAATGGAAAACCAGGTCTTCCTAAGAGATTGTGAAGGTCTATGGTGATTCTCCAGTGAAGGAGAGTAGAGGCTGATTTTTTTTAGATACAATGTTTGACACACCTATAAGTTTTGTTTAGGAAATACCTGATTAGCTCATACTTTGTGCCATCCTAAAGGATAGGAGAGGCATGTAAGGAAATGATTATGTGTTGTGAGTATTGCTATTCTAAAGCAGCACTGACCAATAGAAATGTAATGTGATATATGTAGGTAATTACATAAGCCCTTCCGTCTGCCCTGCTGGAACACGGTGCCCGGCTTCTCCCGGGGCTGCGGCCTCCGCCATCTTGGCTGGGCTAATTTGCATATAGTCGCTCTGATTGGCTGGTGGGCATGGCTTAGGCATCCCCAAGAAACAGTCAATTTAATATTACGCTCTTATTAGAGTAGAAGAGGCTGTTTTATTTACTTTTTAAAATATATTTTATTGATTTTTTACAGAGAGGGAGAGGGATAGAGAGTTAGAAACACCAATGAGAGAGAAACATCAATCAGCTGCCTCCTGCACACCCCCTACTGGGGATGTGCCTGCAACCAAGGTACATGCCCTTGACTGGAATCGAACCTGGGACCTTTCAGTCCACAGGCCGATGCTCTATCCACTGAGCCAAATCGGTTAGGGCAGAAGAGGCTGTTTTAAAGTGACAGTTTACAATGACAGAGTTTACAGGACTAGGGACTATCTAACAATAGCAGAGAGTTTCAAAGAGCCATTTTTTAAATACAAGATGGAAGTTACTATGCTTCGCTTCTACTACATACTTTATGACTGCAGACTTAATAGAATTCGAAACCTTTAACTCTTGGCGCATTAAACATAATATACTACTAGTAATTGTACTGATGCATAATTTTTACAGCCATAAACTAGATCACTTATTTGTTTTAAGGTTAGCTTAAAAGGCTGAGTTTTTTCTTCTCCTTCTAGAAATGTGGTCCCAAAGTCCCAGCACAGGAGTCTGTGTTTCTTTGTCAAATTCTGCTTATCTTTTCTACTAGTTTTGTTGACTAAAAATATTCTCTCTGCAAACTTGAATAACTTGGTGGTGAATTTCTACAGCAGAAAGAGTTTTCCTGTATGAAAGTTAAGTTATGGGATTAATTCACATTATAAAAAAAAAAAAAAAAAAAAAAAGCAGTGCCCTAACCAGTTTGGCTCAGTGGATAGAGCATCGGCCTGTGGACTGAAGGGTCCCAGGTTCGATTCCGGTCAAGGGCATGTACCTTGGTTGCGGGCACATCCCCAGTCCGGGGTGTGCAAGAGGCAGCTGATCGATGTTTCTAACTCTCTATCCCTCTCCTTTCCTCTCTGTAAAAAATCAATAAAATATATTTAAAAAATAATAAAAATAAAATTTTAAAAAGCAGTCATTTTGAAAAGGACCCCACCAAAGTCACAAATAACCATGGTTAATTAGCTTTAGACTGTTCTTATGCATACATGACAACATATATGATAGTCCCAGAAAAATATGTGACTGCCGTATGTGAACCATTGTTTACTTTTAAAACATCTTTTCTGAACAACATTACATAAAGGAAAAAATATGGCTTTCACAAAGATTATATTTTATATATAAACATTCACTTGCCAACATTTATATAGTCCCAGACAAACAATTCAAAAGTAATTCTAGTGATTTTCCTTGGATTAATTTTAGTGTTTCCATAAACTCCCTGTGTTTTCATCTAGCAAGCAAAAAGCTGGCCCAGACACAACCCACAATTCAAACATCTAAATATGCCGAGAGTTTATCAATTAACAGAAGAAAAACTCTCACCAAAATAACTTATGAATTTATGCTGTAGCAACAAATTCTTAAAGTCTACTCAAAGCTAAAAAACAAAGGAGTTCCCCCTGCCCCAACCCAAATAACCAAACCAGTTGTTTGACTCAAGTGAGGGAATTTAATTTAGTTGGCTGTTTTGACTTCAGGTGACTTAGCTGACATACATGCTCTAACTTGAAAGGGGGGTTGTTGAGATTGTCTCATGTTTTAACCACCAAGTTAGCATAACGATTACATTCACAATTAGCCGACTTCTTCCAATATATATGGACAAAGCAGAACCAAGACAAGAACAAAGACCATTCTCAAGCAGCATGCCTTCTTGATCTTTTCCCAGCACGTTATCAATTTTCATAAACCATATAACACGTGACCATCCCAAACACTTGGTTCCATCAGAAATTCCAATTCCTTACTAATTGGTGTCAAGAATTACCAGATTATTCCAAAGCTAATATTCCATAATAGCAAGCAGACACAAGTTGAGCCGTCATCCAAAATTAGCTTATTCACTGTGAAAATAAAGATTGAATGTTAAGGTATAAAATTATTCTAAATCCCCAAACACACCAGAACCAATTGCGAAATTAAATGTGACACTTTCCATAATTCAAACTACAGTACTTGATTTTCGTCTTTCTCTTCAGCTACCCCTAAATTAAATTAGCCTTATTGATTATAACTCAGAACTCCCTGTCTTGTTACCATGATTTTCAAATTTTAATAAAAAGTACAATTCAGTTGTATATAGTTAAGCTGGGTTTCTTAAATTACAGCATGGGAGATTAAGTATAGGCTTAATGACTATCTCAATATCATAGCTTACAGACACAACAAAGCCAATTTCTTTGCTAGCTTAAAACAATTGATAAATTCATGCATCACAAACCTATTTTCAGTCTGCCATGATGGATGATCACCCACTACTAAAATAAGATCATACGAATTGATTAGCAATGTTATTTACCTAAACACTGGCTGCACACAGGTCCTGGAGTTAAACAGAGATCCTAGTCCATTTAAAACGTGTTTTGGGGTATAAATGATGGCTGACAGCTTGAGTAAAGCAGAACCACCACACTCAGATTCAAAGATCGTTGTGCTAGAAAACAGAAAAGCGCGCAGGATATTTTCTATAAATTGATTAGAGAGACATCCATACTATGGACAGCAGCTTCGTTGGACCCAAATCCCGTATTAGGTGCTCTGTCCCTGTAAAGTATCTTTGATGTAATAATAATTACATGACAAACAGCCTCAAATAACACATTTATTAAACTCAGACTGCTGTAGCATAGTTTTCAATGTACTGGGATTTCAATGTTATTTTTTTTTTTAACATATTTTATTGATTTTTTACAGAGAGGAAGGGAACAGGGTAGAGAGTTAGAAACATCGATGAGAGAGAAACATCGATCAGCTGCCTCCTGCACATCTCCTACTGGATATGTGCCCGCAACCCAGGTACGTGCCCTTGGCCGGAATCGAACCTGGGACCTTTCAGTCCGAAGGCCGGTGCTCTATCCACCGAGCCAAACCGGTCAGGGCTCAATGTTATTTTTTTTAACTTAAGAAATAAGCATTTCTTAACACCATTTCCTTGGTGGTCATAACTGACAGAGCTCTGAGCTAAGAAATGAAAGGACTGAGAACCCCTACCCACCTCCGACCTTTCCTCGCACATCCCCAGTCCAAGGCTGTGTCACTAACTGACATCAAGCGTCTCTATTGGTGAACAGAGCTGAGCGCCTCTCTTCATGGCTAATATTAGATTTTATGCAGCAGCATCAACTAGGCTGTAACAATTCCTGTTGCTTTTTTTCTATTAAAGAATAGGTATATAACCCCTTTCAGTCTCCTTGTCATAACAATATTTGTGATTTTTTTCTATCTTTTATTTATTTTTTAGTTTATTAACTTTAGTGGAATTAATATAAAAATATTACTAAAGAGGGATATTACAGTCCCGGGATGAATAGATTTGAGCTCTCATCACTCTTCTTCCCCCAAATGTTATTGACCACTTGATCACCTGATGAACTGTCACCAAGGGAATGTTTCACATGCAAATGCCGGTACCAGAGTTGCCTCCTTCCCAACAGAATGCAAGCCAAGGCTTCACTGAAGAGTGCCTGGTCATTCCCATCACGCGCCAAAAACAACAGAGGATGCTACTTCAGGTGAGAATTTAGCAGCAGTTGCAGAGCATTAGGCCATTGTTTGTGTGTCACCAGGCACCAATTCTCAACTGTAAACACATTTATATATACTTAAGTGTAATGTTGCATTTATTAAACCACATATTTTATATTATTATGCATTTTAATTTCAATTCCACAACGATGCTTACAGAAGCTGCAAACATTTGTTTTTACTAGAGGATAAGTCCTATTCATTAGTACTGCTCACTGCCAATTTATGAAATACATTTTTATTTTCACCACTAGAGCTATAGAAAACTAGTTTCAAAATACGTCACTACTCAATGAGAGTAAGGTAAAATATAGTGTTAAGATTAACTAGGCTAGATCTACAGTAATATGTCACTCACATGACAATAAAAAAATGATGCTTATTAATTTCTTATGCTGTGGCCATGCATGAAACTAATCATTTCACATATATGAACTCAATGTCATCTGTAAAATAACAGTATGCGGTAGGGACCGTTTCTTCCCTGCTTTCCAGAGAAGAAAAAATGATGCACCAAGAATCTGAATTACTTCACTAAAACTATATAGCTAGTAGTAAGTGGCTGATAATTAGTTCTAGAGCTTATGCTCTAAATTCTATAATAAGCCATATGTCATGACGCTTCTTAAGAAAGCAAATGCTGCCTATTACCAGCACCAAGAGTACTTTAATTTTAAAAATAGGTTTAATTTTAAGTAATAGGTTTATCAAGTTATACACATGGTAGCACTTTACAAAAATCATGTTAGATAGAGTCTCAAAAATGTATCAGCACATAAGATGAAACATAAAACAAAAAATAACCAGAATGCTTTGTATAAATTGATTACCTCTTGCCCCACTTTCCAAATCCATTCATTATGAAAACTTGTCACTAGGTCTATATAATAGTACTTCCTTTTGTTTCCTACTTAGACTACAAGCTGTTCATGATCTGGAAAAGCAGCTAATCTATACATTATTGAAAATGCCACACCATATTGTACCCAGAGAACCCTTGATAAATACTAAATATTACACTGACAATGAGTAATGGCAACTGAAAACAAAATTACTATGTACCTCAAAGATGAAATATGAACCCAAAATAAAATGGATGTGAGTCCCATTCGAAATGTCCCTTAGTCTTTTGAGGTCTGTGAAAAAGAGAAGTTCTTATTTAGGACAAAGGAAGGCAGTATTTTGAGGTCTAAAGAAGACAATGACATCACTGCTGATTAACATTACACCACCAAAAAATGAACCGTATGAGAAAGATATGAGGATGGATGGACAAGCCTCAAATATTAAGTGTTTTATTTTTTGCATATACAAAAACTAAATGCAAAAGGGCTAGCATATTATCTGAAATGTGGTTTTTAAATATCCTAACTGATTTTCTTAAAGTATCATTTATTTCCCCTGGTGGAAGGACTAGGATTAGGAAGGAGATGTTTTCATTCTCTACCTCTGAACTGCTTTCACTGTTTGAAAATTACTTTGTGCATATATTACCTATTATTTTAATAATAAAAATCTAAGTGCCAGTCTACACTCAGTCAAAGCTTGCAATATTTGACAAATTCTACTTAGGGCTAGTTATTAAAATAATAAATGATTATTGAGTAATTCTGCATCTGAAATAAGCCAGGGAGAAAAATGGAAAACCATATTTAAATATACACAGTGAGGCAAAAGTAGGTTTATGGTTTTATGTAAGACAGACTTTAGTTTTATATTACTGTTTATTAATTAGAGTATCATTTCCCATGCAAACTACTATAAACCTGCTTTTGCTCCATCCTGTATATATAAACTCTATAGGTTCCATATATATGGTATATACAGATAGACATGTATGTATATACATACTTATACATATGTATGTATAGTTATACACATGCATATGTACATATACACACATATTTTGATCATGGTAAAACTATAGACATCCCCAGAGCAAACAATTTTCCTGGACACCAAAAATATTACTGGTTTATATAGAAAACAAGAACAATTCTTCCTATTGAAGGCTGATAGGTATGAAATAAGTAGTTGATATAAATGTTTATTGTACCTACTTTTTTGTATACAAATGAATTATAATTTGAAGATGCAAAAATATGTATTTTCATAATAAGTGAACAAATACTTACATCCTCTTAAATGGACTCTACAGCACAAAATACTTTAACCCTCTTCAATTTAAAAAAAAATCAAGTGTTAATGTTTCCCTATAAAAAATAAAGAGAAGTAATAAAGTTATCAGAAGAGCTTTTTAAGGCTTTTGTTGGGGTCAGATTTCACGAAATAATACACGTATTTGGGTGTTCTGCATTTTTGGACACTTCTTAGGTGACCCTGATTTTCTTCACTGGTCCACAACGGGATGGCGCCAGTTCACAGAGAGCAGACCAGCACTTAGAAGGGGCCCCACGCTAGCGACTCAGGGAGGCCTAGGAGAGGGGCCTTCTAGCCTCCACCAGAGAAGCACAGGTGGTGAGGTGAGGCACAGCCCTGGAGAAAACAGCTGCTCCTCTAACTCATTCTCATCTCTCCCTCCTTAATTCTCCTCTCCACTCCTCTTTCTTTCTCTTTTCTCAAGGGCCTTGTCTTTTTTTCTACCTTTATTCTGCTCTTCTTGTTTACTCTGTTCTTATCTTCTTTTTCTCACTTGCTCTTCCTTTACTCCCTTGCCCAGTTTATTTCTTCTCTCCTCTGACATATTTTGCGTAGTTGCAAACTCTGACTTCCCACTGAAAAGCTCGCCATTCTTACAAGAATACACAAAATTGTAACACTTCGGGGAAAATCCAGTAGGGAAAAATGTAGGTAACAGTGGAGGAGCAAGACCAACATACACTGGATCTTTCGTCTCTCTTCACTACCCCTCCACCACCCTCCTGTCAACCGGCTATTTCTTTCTCGTCATAAGCCCACTATCCTCTACCTGCTTGTGCATCCTCCCTCCAGCACCCCTTCTCTGATCTGCATCTTTATTACTCTAACTGAAGAACATGCTTCCAGAATTAACCAAGGGCTCACAACCTCCCCTTGAATATACACAAAATCCCAGCAAACTTTATCCAGAGAACGTTTCCTTCTCCTATCCTTTCCTCTCTCCTTAGCAAGTCTACAGCACTCCATGTAGAGGATGTGTCTCAAACACTAGGAAGGAAATAACACGATATGTATCAAAACTTCAATCTACTATAGGAGAGCCCTAATAGGAAGATAGTCTTTGAAAATATTTTCCCAATCTATTCATGTATCCAAACACATTTTATTTAAGCTATGTTTTTTAATATATTTTTATTTATCCAAACACATTTTATTTAAGCTAAGCTTTTTTAAAATATATTTTTATTTACTTCAGAGAGGAAGGGAGAGAGAAACATCAATGATGAGAATCTTTGATCTGCTACCTCCTGCACATCCCCAAACGAGGGATGGAGCCCGCAACCCAGGCATGTGCCCTGACGGGGAATCTAACTGTGGACTCCTGGTTCAGAAGTTGGCACTGAACCACTGAGTCACTGGTCTGGCTAAGCTAAGTTGTGAAATTGTCCTTTCAAAATGCGTTGGCCAAGATTACATTTCAGAATTCACCTCAAAGGTCAGTATTTTATGTTTCTTTACAGGCACTGAGTGTGCGCGGGACGCATTCTCATTGTAAGTCCACTTTAAGTGCAATGCAGAGGTGTGTTCCCTACCTTGCTTTCCAAGGACAGCACACAGAGGTGTAAGGAGGAGGAAAGGTCCTTTAATAGTGTAAATTGAGTTCACTTTTCACGTGCACTCCACTTCCTAAAAATGTCTTCCTGCTTTCACTAGACTCACAGCCGACGGAGTACCTTTCGGAAATGAACTCCTCCTCAAAGACATGACACACGTCTTTCCTGACGAATTACATGTAACCTCAAGCACCAGGACCAGACCTGCAATTAGGCCACAAAACTCTGATGTGCTGGCTCTTTCCATTCCCCCTGCCCCTTTCTGCATGGAAGAAGAAAGAAGGAAGAATTTCCTGACAGATGCCAAGGGAGCCCCAGCACTGGCGAGGCGTCCTGCGGTGGGCGGCGGCCCCTCTCCCGCTGGGCCCCAGGCGGCCTCCGCGCAGCGCCCTGGCACATTACTTTCCGCTTTTCTAACTTTTCCACTTGTGCGCACCATCAATTATGCACTAGAATAACAGAGGCCTGGCAAGGCGGTGTGACATAAAGGCCGATTATGACGATGAATAATTTAAACATGTGCGTGCCGTGCTCCTTTTACCGCCCGTAGGAGGCCGGGGGAAGGCGTTGCCCCGTGGACGATGCAAATGCAACTAAGGTCTAGCTCGGCAAGAGCAGACCGTGCACTCACCGGCCAACCTCAGGTTTGTTGCCCACTGGGAGGAAAGGGGCAAAGTAAATGCACTGTTCACATCGGCACTCACACTTGCATGAATTAAGAAGTTGCAGAGGCCAAGGATCTTAAGCACTGATGAGTATTTTTTGGTCCTTGATGAAGCCCAGGCAGAGCAGCTAAACAACATTTCAGAGGTTCAGGCATACCTTCCAGAAAGGGGTAAACAATTACATATGCAAAGATTTTAAGAGGAAAGGCACACTATTTCCATCTGAAGTTACTGAAACTTTAGTGAAACTCAAACTTAGAGATTCTCAGAGTCTCTACATTCATGGGATGACCAGAATATACTGCAGCGATGGCACAAACTTAGAGATTCTCAGAGTCTCTACATTCATGGGATGACCAGAATATACTGCAGCAATGGCACAAACTTAGAGATTCTCAGAGTCTATTCATTCATGGGATGACCAGAATATACTTCAGCGATGGCACAAACTTAGAGATTCTCAGAGTCTATTCATTCATGGGATGACCAGAATATACTGCAGCGATGGCACAAACTTAGAGATTCTCAGAGTCTATTCATTCATGGGATGACCAGAATATACGTCAGAGCTGGCAGGAGGTAACAGATGTGGAGATTGCTGATCTGATCCCTTTTAAACTACCAGCACCACCTCTCAACGGTGACTCAGAAAAACCCTTCAGTCTCTTTAGTAGTATTCTATTTTTTAAATTGTGATTCAAGACGTCACAGCTGAGAAGACACTTTCCTACAACTATCTTCCCTGCAATGCCCTGGGGCAAGTTCAAAACTCAGCCACAGTGAGCACCTGAAGGCCAGGGCGATGTTCCTCATCCACGCTGGCAAACTAAAACTCAAACCAGGTCTTGAATGGAGCGCACGCGAACTTCAACAAAAATAAAGACATTCAAATTGAAAAATTCAGATAACTGCTTTAAGTTTATTGATCTCCTTTATAAAGGTAATTCCCAAGGTATAATGTGACATTTCTGGTGCTTTAAAATGGTAGACTATGCAAGAACGAAAGGAGAATAAATAAAAGTAAGCACCAGCGGCGATGTTGAGAAATCAAAAGCTGACCTTCAAACCTATGAAATTCAGGAGAACAGCAGTTACTTCATGTCAAATGATCCTCAACTTCAATTTTGGAATGAGACACCCATTATCTAGAAATATTCCAAAATTAATCCTCGGTCTACATGAGAGCTAATATTACATTTCTAAATGCAAATTGATGAAAACTCTAGGGGGAAAAACCATTTTGAACTGTGGTTTCCAGAAGGCTTCAGGTTTAGTCATGTCAAATTAAAGGGGAGCAAAGCTTCTTAAAATAACATTCTTCTTAAATCGCATCCATATGATTTAGCAAATTGATATGGCCAAGGTCAATAAATCATGATGCAGAGTTTTTATTTTAATGTATGACTGCTTTTATTTTCGCTCTGCGCCAACAGCTTCTCATTTTTAGCCCGAAGTTGGATGTATATTCTCGTCTAGGTAAAACAAGCTACTTCTCACGTAATGGGTTCCTGCTTTTCAATGTCAACCCACCACCAGTGGACGAAATCGTCCCCTGGTTCAGCAGGGCACAGAGCTCTTTGCCTCTGTGGTTGCACCAACATGCAACCCATGAGTGTCTTCCCTCAGCAGTATTTGAATCTGTAGATTTTTCACCACTTCTCAACGTGTAAGTTTTTCTTAACTCCAGGATTTCATTTTGTGCTGACACATACCCAAGAAGCAATCTCCCTAAAACTATCCTTTTAAGGCAAGCATTTTGTGCACTCCTTAATGATGGGTGTTTAGGAAAAACGGTAATTATGATAGATTTTGAGCCTTAGGTAACAGACATCCTCACAGTGAGAGGGTTCACTACATTTAAGACCAAACTCCTCATTAAGAAATGGAGATGTATCAATTCGTTTTTGGGCAGACACACTGACAGTGCAGCCCAGGTTAGTGAGAGCGTTCATCCTCATGATGGATGGCCTCACGAGTGAGCCAGCACTCCACAAAGTCATGCTAGTTGCCCAGATTGTGAGCAAATGAAACTCCTCAGGGACAACTGGCTGGAAATATTATTAAAAGCATCAATGCTTTAAATATAATTCCCTTTGCATGACTTTGAATTTGTTTTTGTTTAAATGAGTCATTTAAGTGACCACATTAAATACTCTACAATACAACTCTGATTCTGAAATCATAGCTTTGACCAAAAGCTGTCCACATGGTCTTAACTAGTGTTAGTAATGAAACTACCATGAAAAATATATGTTATATGTATGTGCCCAGCTTTTCTGCAAAGATGGCAAACAATTTAATATTTCATGGAGCCCAAAGCACAATGCATGTTCAAGTTCAATAAAAGGAAATGTTTTATCTCATCCTCTGTAGATTAATAATCCAAAACCGTGAGAAACTTCAGAAAGCCATGACACGTTTTAACCAAATGGCATATAATTTTCTTCCGGACACTCAAGCTATTAATAAAATGGAAAATCTGAAATAAAAGATTTATTTAATTAATGAGTTTACTTTAAGATAGTTGTTTCCAGAAGAGTTACTGTATCAAATTACATTATTACAGCTAAAATGACTTAGAATATCATATCCAAATATTTTAAAAAATATATTTCACTGACTTTTTACAGAGAGGACGGGAGAGGGATAGAGAGTTAGTAACATTGATGAGAGAGAAACATCAATCATAGCTGCCTCTTGCACACCCCCACTGGGGATGTGCCCACAACCAAGGTACATGCCCTTGTCTGGAATCAAACCTGGGACCTTTCAGTCCGCAGGTCGATGCTCCATCCACTAAGCCAAACCAGTCAGGGTTGATACCCAAATTTTATCAAGAAGATAAGGTCATGTTCTCTAATATGGGTGGCCATAAACCACGTATTTTGCATAACACCTCTTTTAAAAGCTAAGCTCTATGAAGACTACAGGGGAAAGGGGGAAAGAAACATGGGCAAACACAATCCCATAAGAACCAGCTGTGCAGGCTAGAAGGTTCTGGCAGAGGAGTGGGCATGATGGCACTGATGAGGCAGTAATCTGTAAACCATCGGAAAAGAGCATGAAAAGTATTTAGCATTTTATAAATATCTGAGAGCAGAGCAAGCCTCTCTGGTTTAAATCAACCAGATTTAAGCTTTCTGGTTTTATAAGAACATCCTACTATAAATCTTTCTAAAACTTGCTTGCTTTTTGTTTATTTTATTTTACTCGGGCCAGCAATGACCACGACAAATACCTAAATGCTGAACTAAGCAAAGCTTCTACCCCTAAAATTTTATGTGGGAGGTTTCAGTTTCTTCTATAATGCCAACAACAGTAAATAAGCTCAGCGTTGGTTTCCTTTCTTTTTGTTCAACCAAAACCAAAAATTAAAGCTTTATAGAATTTTAAGGGGAATCAGAAGTCTGGAGGGGGGAGGAGAGGGAGAGAACAAAATGATTGGCCATATCCTCTCAAATCCTTAATCCACTCCCCCAAAAAGGTTTTTGGTTAAAATTAGTCTTTTCCGTCTATAATATTTAGAATGACGAGAGAAGCCCCGTGACTCCACCTTGCTTCCAGCATCTGTCAGGGAAATCACAAACCTGACTCTGTTCATGGGAGAATGCTAATGGGCGGTAATACTTCCAGGGAGAAAGCACATTATTAGAAAGGTTCAAGGCCAAGTATTCACAATGAGCAGCACAACACTTTTTTTTGTTTTGCTTTTCAAGTGTGAGTCAACTGAATTAAAAATGTAGATGAAGAACAAGTTATCTTTTAGAGAAAATCCTCAAAAGAAAAACATATGTACATGTGTGTAATCTATAATAATAAAAGGCTAATATGCAAATTGTTCCCCTCGGGAATTTGCTCACTATGGCGTGCGCTGACCACCATGGGGTGGAGCGGAATGAAGGAAGCCCAGGTCAGCAGCCAGCAGCCAGGGGAAGGGAGGCCCTGGCTGGCAGCCCCGAGGGACCCTACATAGGCACGAATTTCGTGCACCGGGCCTCTAGTATATTAATAAATGAAAAACTCCTTATTAAGGAATGTAGATTATCAATTTCTTTTTTACACAGACACACTGACAGTGAAACCCAGCTTAAACTATATATACCTATATATGCACACACACACATATATCCCTAGAAAAAAATAGCTAAGCTAATAGTTTACCTTCTTTAGGTCATTTTTTGCATTTCAACTACTTAATTATAAAACTGCTTTTAAGGACTCCTACTGTCCAATCCACACAACAAATCTTATCAGTATACTCACATGTGCTAAACTGTAGAATATTGTAAAAGCTTACAGTCTGCACTGCAGGTGGTAAGAACTCACACTTCAGCTATAAAGATGTTTTTTTTTTGAAAACAAAATTTCTTACTTTGGTCATTTAACACTCTCCCACTTTTCTCCATCCTATATTCTCACAGACATAAGAACAGCATGCATACATTGGGATTTTACACTTTCTAGACTATTACTGCTTTGAAAATGGCAGGGGACAGGCAGTGATGCAGCAGCACTCATTTGGTTAAGTTTAATAGCGGGACACACACCTGCTTAGACAATGGCAGGAGGAGAGGCCGCTCCATGGGAGTTAGGAGCATAGTCTCTAGAACCAACTGTCTGGGTTTAGAATCTCAGTTCTGCCCCTTACTAAGCGTGTAACCGCCATCACTCTATTTAACGTGCGTCTTAGGTTCTTCATCTGCAAGATGAAGACAGCAGATAACACCTCCTAGGGCCATTATACAAAAAATGTAACTGAAGGCTGCTTAAAAAGAGCCTGGTGCTTATTAAGAGCTTTGTAAATGTTCTCTGATTTTGAGGCTGTTGAGCAGATTATACAGGTAGTAAGCGCTCAAACAATATTTTATTCTAATGGCACAGGTTAGTAAGAGCAAGCTTTACCCATTACCAGTGCCTTTATAAAGAGTGAGCGAAGACATAAACAAGCACCTCATCTCACTTATTGATTATCAAAGAAATGTATATTAAAACAACAGCTCTTTCTTAAATGAGATCCTTTATAAAAACAACCACCCAGTTCTGGTGAGAGTATAATTAAACTATAAAGCAATCTGACAATACTGCCAAGAATTATACAACATTAAAACTGTTTGATCCAATAATCCGACTACTCTGAGAGAAAAAAAGGAAGCTTCAAGGAAAAAAAGTTATTTATGTGACACTGAAATTATGAAAAATTGGAAACAATATATGCGTCTAACAATAAGGAACAGTAATTCTGTATTTTAAAACAGTCAGCAAGTTTGGGATATCACATAATTAGATTTCTCTATCATGGCCTATCAGTGATTAAAGGTACTGAAAGGCTCAGACTTAATGTCATTTGTTTACTCCAGTATTTCCCAAACATATTGGTCACAGAAACCTTGGGGGTAGGGGTAGTTAATATCTAGTATTTCCCATTGAACTAGAATGCCATGGAATGAGCTGGAATATCAATGATTAAGTAAGTGATGGTTAATTTTCTTGGTAAAAATTTATAGTCACTGAGAAAGGTAGTTTTCAGTATTATGTAGGCTCCTTCCAGAATTATGGGGGGAAAATCTATTTTATAACGTTAAGAGGGGAAAAAGGTTAGACTCAATCAATTTGTTAATTACTACCCAAGCATGAGAAAAAGCTACAATGGAAATATCCCAACAAGAGTTGCAGAATTATGTGTAAATGTGTCTGTAATGTGATGCTACTTCTCTAATGAAAACAAGTTCTTCACAGTAATAAAACCAATGTGCATTAGTGATATCAAGTCCCATCTTCCTTCCTCTGACTTGGAAGCCGAGTTTGTTTACTGGCGGTTAGTTTAATAAGGCCTGAGGGGAGAAGCCTTACTGAAAGTGACCTGTAACATGAAAGCAGACAACAAACAGAGCCATCATTCAGCTTCACCAGAGGAAACAGGGGAGCAGCCGGCCCTGTCCATTGGAAAGGAGCTAATGAAACATTATCTGCAGGTGAGCGGACTGGCTCGCAGCATTACAACCCTAAGCTACAAATGATTTCCTAACCACGGAGGTAACCTGTACAGATACTTTCGAAGACAAATGAGAATACTGCCGCATGCAAGGTCAATCACAGATGTCCCAGAAAACTTGATGTGTCTCCTTCCCCAGGAGAGGACGACCTGGGGGCCACTGGCTACCCATTGGTTTGAATTTTTGCAGCCTATATACATATCTACTTACATTTATGTATAAACAAATAAAACGTATGTGTAACATAAACTGAACCTCCCACAAACTTAGAAAAAGCTGATGTTCGTTATGTCAGAATAGCAACTTTCAACCTTGTATACCAGGGCACACATAAACTAATGACTAAAATTCAGCACACCAAAAATGTTATATTTTTTGCCAGTCTGACAAAAAAATATAGTTTTGATTCACTGACACTGGACAGCTATTGCTGTGCTGGCTGTTGCCATTTTTTTTTAATATGACAATCTAAAGGAAAAGAGGTCAGTGCCCCTGACTAAGTACTCAGGTATTGCATGCTTTAAAAATTCTTGCCACACACCAGCGTGTGGTAGCACACCAGGTGAAAATCGCTGTGTTGGAGAAATGCATAAACATTAATTTCCAATCCTTATAATTATTTCCAATATGGTTAAAATAGTTTCAGGAAATCATTACACAAGACCAAAGTAGGTCATGAATTGGGGGGAGAGGGGAGCAATGAAACTTGATAATAGACATTTCATGTTTATCTATGAACGTTATTAGTACACCAACTCTCCAGGTTTACTGGGACCATGATTTTCTTTGATGCAATACATTCTATTTGGGGATTTTTTTTTGAATTTAATTTTTAATTAAATTACATTTTAAAGTATAGAGTATGTACAAAAGCCGAAGCAAATGTGCAGCATCTGTTCATTGCACTTGCACTCACTACCACAAAAATTAACCTTAATCTAAAGAGGCACAAATGGGTTTTCATGCCATCAGGAGGCTCAAGTATTAAAAAATCAATGACTGTCCACCCAAAGAACAGCTGTTTCCTAATATCCCAGCTCCGCACTGAGCCTAAAACTGCCCGCTGCCTCCCTTTCCCAGCTGAACCTTTCAGAAGGACACTATCTATAAGCTGTGAACTAGACTCAGTGGAGACAAGGCACAGTGGACTTGGCCAACCCAGATGCTGTTTTGAAAGGCATCGCCTACTACCATCACTCAGTGTTTTAGTAACATCATAACCCATCTTATTTCCCGTGCCCAGAAATCTACTTAACGAGACTCTTCACTCACATGTGTTAAAAAGGCCAAGGACTGTTGAGCGCGGACTGATTCTCAACACAGGGGCTCTCTCCCTGCAACCCATGAGACTTCTAAAAAAGGATGCCTACTCGGGCAGCCAGACATTCTCTGAAATGCATGCGCTATTTACCTTCCTCAATGACATGAGTAAAGATGTTGTGGAGAGACATGTGCGCAAAACGGAAAGAAAGGAGACATGGGGAGTGGCCATGTTTTTCCTTGGCACGTGGGGATTTTCCAGAAATCCTTGTAAGAGTTACTATTCTTCACAGGGGAGAAGAGAGGAATCACAGAATTCATAGATGAGAAGACAGACTCCTGTTTGATGTGACATCAAAAATGTCATTTTGCCTATGATTTTTCCCCATCTAAAAACAAAACAATTGTTTAAAAAAAAAAACAAACAACTAAGCTATAGCCCTAGCTGGTTTGGCTCAGTGTATAGAGTGTTGGCCCTCAGACTGAAGGGTCCTAAGTTCTATTCCAGTCAAGGGCATGTACCTGGTTGCAGGTTTGAGCTCTGGCCCTGGTCGGGGCGTGTGGAGGCAACCAATCGATGCTTCTCTCTGTGTATCTCTCCCCCCTTCTTTCCACTCTCTCTAAAAAAGGTCAGTGGAAAACAAATTTAAACAAACAAACAAACACTAAACTATAGGAACTTGAAGAATGCATTTGGCACCAATTTTAGTGTCCCTGATTCTTATAACTGAATTTTTAAAATCGCACACTGGGATAAATTTCTAGGTAATGCATGCCAACTACTAGAGGCCTTCCCAAAGAACTGAGAGGCAGTAACACATTGCTCACCCTGAGGCATTCTGCACCACCTCACTTCCGATCGGCTTAGCTCTTTCAATAACAGCTCTCATAAACGAGGTGGCCGTCTCACCATCTTAGTGTCCCCACCATGGGCGTCTGGGAAGCTCTAGACCATGTGACTTGAATCATGGCAACTCTGGTTGGTCACAGATTCAAATCCAGTGATTTAAGGGAGCAGGAGGCCAGTGGGTTGAGAAATCACAGAAAGCTTTTCAGTCCACACTTTGGGCTTGGACTCCCTACTGTAGAGATATTCTGTGCTCCACGCATCCCGAGGAACCGCCTGGAAACAGCCATCTGCACCCTGCAAGGGTGCCGGTCCCCAGCCTCAACGTGATTGTCTCCAGAAGCGTCCTGTGTTTCAAGCATGGCGGCTTCTTAAAACCCAAAGGAAAGTAATCCCTGAATGCTACTAAAAGATCTCCAGCTGCTGCCATTTATGAAGTAGGCTTGACAAGAGAGGGGGGAGGGCACGAAGGGGGAGCAGGAAGCAGGGGGAGAGAGAAGAATTCAGACAAGGGCAAGTTAACCAAACAGAGCCCCCATCAAAAAAAAAGTCATGTTTTATCAGCTTAAGCTTTCCTGCCTCCTTTCCCAAAGGTACTTTCCCCCTCAACTCTCCTTAATTCTTCTTCATAGCTGTCTACTTTCCTTAAAAATTAAAAATAGAGGCAGCACAGCGTAGGGAAAGTCCGTAAGAGTACAAAAGTGAGAAAGACTAGCCAGAGGAATTACCTGCAAAGGGGACTGACTGTCTTCCCTAAAAAGCTAAGAGGAAAATGGGTTTGTTTTTTTCAGGGAAAAGAGTGAGAGTAGTTATCAGTCTCTCCCTTCGTTGTTCTTCTGAAAAGGTCTTTTCATCTCATTAAATTAAGCTGATAAATAAAAATTCAGCAGTTTGCCTGTGGATCCTTTAGAAGTGGTGACAGAAGCTGGATGCAGACGGAAGGTTTTTGTGTTGGAGACAATGAGGGGATGGCTTCTTCAATTTGCCGGTTGTCGTCCTCCCTTAGAGAGAAATAGTTACCTTGACTCGGAAGCGTCAGACAAACATTAGATTGCAACTTGTTATCTCCCAGTCACCTCCAGAGAGCGTTTAGTGCTTACTTATAAATAAAAGGAGAGAAAAAGAAACTTCGAGAAAGAAGTCCAATGAGAACATGCTGCTTCATTTCAAAATGATTTATACAAACTAATGAACAAAACATGGCCTGTAGAAAAGTTTCATTAAAGGGAAAAAGCAATTTTAGCCTAAGTTACTTCACATATAAACAGAAACTTGTTTCTGTAAAGCAAACAGACGCAGTCAGTTATTTATTCCTGAATAATTGTTTATTCGTCATCCAAAAATATTTTCAATTACCTCATCAGTATCTAACACATAGTGGCTACTGAAGAGTTAATAAATGAATTTGCTCAACAAATTTTGAAAGGCTGTTGTTTACTTTTAAAGATGAAAAAAAAAGTTAAGATTATGAGTTACATTTATCCAGAAAAATAAAATCACAAAATGTCTATTATGTGACACATTCTGAACAAGGGGACAGACAGAAAGATGATTAAATCTAGTTTGTAGGAGTTGGAAGTATTTTCCTTGCCACCTTTTACTTGCATAATACTAAAATATTCATCTGTATTTTATGCAAAGCATTTTTCCCAGCTGACTAAATTTAAACTACTGTTCACATTTTGCTTAAAAGTCCTCCTGAATAGCATTCACTATTCGTATGTTAATACACTCCCAAATTTATTTCTATCAAATCTTTGCATGTATGTGACAGGGTTTTTAGTGCCACCTTACCCAATTTGCCCATAATATATATTGGATCAAGTTTTATAGTCCATTTGGTTCTATCATTAAATTTGCCCTAAAACACTGGAACAAATACTCATTTTTATTATTTATTTATTTGTTTGTTTCTTTTACTGATTTGAGAGAAGGGACAGAGAAACGTCGATGACAAAGAAACATCAATAGGCTACTTCTCACACACCCCCTATGGCAGTGGGTCTCCACCCTCTGGCCCTTTAATACAGTTCATGCTGTGACCCCCAACCATAAAATTATTTTCGTTGCTACTTCATAACTGTAATGTTGCTACTGTTATGAATCGTAATGTAAATATCTGATATGCAGGATGATCTTAGGCGACCCCTGTGAAAGGGTCGTTCCACCACCAAGGGGGTCATGACCCACAGGTTGAGAACCGCTGCCCTATGGGGATCGAGCCTGCAACCCAGGCATGTTCCCTGACTGGGAATCAAACTGAACCTCTAGGTTCAGGGGACGAGGTTCAACCAAAGGAGCCACACATACCAGCCCATCCCAAGTAATTATTTTTGTCTAAATCTCACTTGAAAGGATCTTGGGGGAACATGTCATTTATTCTTTAGTCAGATCACGTGAGTAATACACATATTTAGAGTCATTAAGTCTTTACAGAATAGTCCCTCCAAATTTTAAAGTGTTAGCCAATTTAAAAAATGCAATTCTCAATTGGAAGATTGCTAAACCAAAAACAATCACCATTAAAGGACCATCCTAAGCTTTGACCAAAGCATCTATTTAGTTATTACTATTTTCTCCAGAAAAAATATGGAGAATTCAGTACCATTAAGAAAGACAAACTCATTTGGCCACAAGTTCCCTGTGGTCTTAAACCTGTCACCTGTTTTGCCATCATCAATCCATCTCTTCAAATACCTAAAAGGCTGAGACCAAACAATGCAGATGAGAAAAACAACAAATAAGAATCTACTGCCAGAACCGGTTTGGCTCAGTGGATGGAGCGGCGGCCTGCGGACTCAAGGGTCCCAGGTTTGATTCCGGTCAAGGGCATGTGCCTTGGTTGCGGGCACATCCCCGGTGGGGGGTGTGCAGGAGGCAGCTGACTGGTGTTTCTCTCTCATCGGTGTTTCTGGCTGTCTGTCCCTCTCCCTTCCTCTCTGTAAAAAAATCAATAAAATACATTAAAAAAAAAAAAGAATCTACTTACACTTCTAATCATAGGATAGCGGTGGCTTACTTTATCCAGTAAAAACCCGATAACTAGAGTATAGCTCCTTCTCTATGAAATGAAAGATAAGCATAAACTTCACAGCATTATCATTCTCATATTTTAAACATACTACAAAGTACCTACTCTGTGCCAAGTACTAAGCTAACTACAGTAAATACGAAAATTAACAAGGTGTGAGGACACCAAGGTGATTACAATGCACCTGGTGTAATGTCGTTAGTGAGGTGAGAAGTCACTACTGAGGATAGTAAAGGGTAATGGGGAGGACACTAATTAAACATGTTGGTGGGCCCTCTTTTTTTATTTTTACAAATCTGCTTGCGTTCCTGGGTGTCCCTGTAAACAAGGAGACACACTGACTCATGTTGTGTATGTCTTGTTGAAAGAGGTAGCTGTTGAAAGAGCATTGAAACTACTACTTCTGCGGAAATAAAGGCTTTACGTGGGGATAGTAGTGGGTAATACTGCTGCTTGGATGCTGTCACTGAACACAGTTCTTAAAATGCAATTTCCTTGATTCCAAAGAAATGGGGTGGGGGGGTGGGAAATCTTACTGAAAAAGCTTCATCTTGTAGGATTTTCTTGTGGGTAAAGTATACACATTCAAGGTCAGTTCTCCAGGTTCCTCCAGAAATAGTAATTTCATTATATAAAATTGCAATGGAATTGAAAGTTTTGAATATTATTATCAGCACACTGCAGCCCAGCTAATAAATATGTTTAAGGAAATATCATGTAAATGATAGTTATGATGTGCATAATAAGGGCCTTCTAAGACAAATTATTGATTTTTTTCCCCAAAATAGCATCTTTGTGATGGTGCTACTCTGATAATACAAAACACAAGCAAATAACATAGTAAAAAAGATAAAATGCAGTTTAGGTGTGTAGTTAAATAAAATGGTTCATTTTGCATGTCAACTAATACCAATGTACTTGTATCTCATGCAATGATGGAAACTTGAGCACTCAAACTTTTCAAAAGATATACAGCTGCTATATCATATATACACTTTCCTCAGCATCTCACGATTCTGTCATGAGTACTATTGTCTATAATGGATTAATAGTGACTCGGTATTTGTTTTAAAAACATAGTTTAAAATCATAATCCCGTAATTAGCATTGTTCTTACAATGAGCTCTTATTTTAAGAATGCCTTTTAATAAACATAACATATATTGTTAACAGACATAAACATTAGCAAAATGAACCTACTTTAATAATCATTCTGGTAAGATTACACAATTACAAGGTAATAAAAAAAATCTACAAAAGCTAATTTTGGGCTCCTAAATTTACTGAGAATGCTTTTTATTAGGTAACAAGGAAGTGAAAAACACTAAGTTCATGTCCAACCAATTATTAAAGTAGAGACACACTGGCAAGCACACATTGCATATGGGTAATAGTTGCTACTCACAAATCAATCTACCTGGATAAGAAAAAGAACTAACCTCTAAAAGGACACATCTTTGTGGCCTGTGATTGCGATTAGTCCATTGAAAACCCACATGGCCACAGGAAATAGGGTGAAGCCAGTCCAATCTCCCCGTGAAACTGATTAGGAATAATTTGACTAGAAACTGCTGAGTAAATAGACCCTGAAGTGGGCCAGGCATCTCCAAATAAATGAGACAATTTCTCCTCTGTAAGCAGGTCTGTGCAATGCAAGGAAGATGCAAAATGGGTGAGTTAGGTAATATCTGTTCATTATTGTTTATATACCTATCTTTACATTTACCGTCATCTTGATGCAAATGCATTTAATAACCTACTTAAAAATTCAACTGATTTTCTGGCTGGATCACTCTTTCTTGTATAGTGAGTGAAATGGCATCTGGGAACTTATTTTAAAGATTTAGCATGTCTTGTCTACTTAGATTTTCACTGATTATATTAAAGTAATTTTTGAAATGTTCCTTTCATAATATGAAGTCTACCATAACATAGTTTATATATTTAATAATCATATATGGAAAATATATAAAATTAGATGAGCTACGGCAAAAAAAACAGGACAAAAGATGGTGATAATGAAGTCGTATGTATTTATGTAACATGATGAAGGTTTATACTGTAAATACTATACTGTGTTCCAATACATATACATTTACCTAATTTTCTAAAATCTTCCCTATTCTACTTCATATTTTCTCCCAAAGGCGGAGGAAAAAAGAAAACCAAATGATTTCAGTAAATCAACTTATGGCAGATCTTATACCTGTAAATTGTTTTAATAGTTTTTTATTCTAGATTCTTCTTTTGAAAGAGCTTTTTAAACTCTTCTTAATTCCTAGAACCAAATGAATTGTATAATCAGACCCAATTCCCCTAAAATCTCCTTGTCTCATATTTCATGATTGGACTCATCAATTTGGATGATGGTGGCTGGCTAGTTTGGACATTTGGATATAGGTCAAACATTATTTTTCTTATTAACTATAGTTTTCCAGATAAATCTTTAAAATCATGTTTAAATTAACACAGAAAAAAATCTTTTTTAGTCTTTATAATCATGTCTGAAGGTAAAAAAAGAAAACCTGTGTGATCTCTTCAAGCATTTACACTTGCTATAGATACACATGTATTAGTCCCTTTACCCTGATAAAACAAAATGGGGAAAGAGTACACTATATGTTTTAATCAAGAAAGTTGAGGAGACCAAAAGATTCATGAAGTTGAAAATGACCTTCCAGAGGACACTAATCCTCTCCTTTCACAGATGAGGAAACTGGACCTGACCCTGGTTAAATGACTTGCCTACGGATAGACAGGTAAGTAGTGTCAAAGCCTTGCCACATCATTGATCTTCTGAGTCAGATGTTCCAGCCTACGAGATTAACTAATTCAATCTCCAAAAAGCAGCAAGATGTGTGAGTTAGGTCATGATTGTTACCCAAGAAACACAGAGTCCCAGCATACTCAATGATTTGCTTAAGGTCAAACATCTAGTTGACAGAAAAGAAAAAGTGACACCCACATTAGCTGACTCCAGACTTTAGTGGGTTTTTTGGGTTTTTTAGCTATTACTTTCAAACTGACAAAAGTCAAAAAGAAGAATTTTCACACAATTAACACATAACTTCAGTTAGGTTACCAAAATGTTTGGCAACAGGCAGGCAAGAAAATAAAAGGAAGAAATGCCCTGACTGGTTTGGCTCATTGGATAGAGCGTCAGCCTGCGGACTGAAGGGTCCCAGGTTCGATTCCAGTCAAGGGCATGTTCCTTGGTTGCGGGCACAGTGGGGAGTGTGCAGGGGGCAGCTGATCAATGTTTCTCTCTCATTGATGTTTCTAGCTCTCTATCCCTCTCCCTTCCTCTCCGTAAAAAATCAATAAAATATATTTAAAATAAAAATAAAAATAAAAAAAAGGAAGAAAGGAAGTCTATAGGGCAGGGCAGACAATACATCATTGGTTAATACTCAAGTGATTAATTCTCCAAATTAATTAATCAGGACAATAGTAAGACCTAGCTTTCACCCAGGGAATGTAATGCACCAAGCATGTTGTATGCATTTACTTTCTCACTGAATCATCGTATTTTATCCATCCTTACTATTTTACATTTGTGGAAACAAGGTTAGAGAAGAGTCAGCATTTGAACCCAAGTCACCCCAACTCCAAAGTTAGTCGATTCACTCTCCTTGACATTATTTCTGTATCATAAGATTTTTTTCGCGCATAAAAATGATAATGAAAAGATGCAGAAATTCATTCAAAAGTACTTAGCAGCTAATATTTACTACCCACATACTACGTGCCAGGCATTTTTCTAATGTAATACATCATTTAATCATCACCATTCTATCAGATAGATACCTTATTATTCTCATTTACAGATGAGGAAGATGAATCAGGGAAGGTTAAGTAACTTGTCCAAGTCCACAGCATCCAGTTCATGCAGGAGCTGAGAACTGTACCTACAACGTCAGACTCCTAACCATCATGCTAGCCCGGGTCCAGTGTTTCTGAATGGAAACCACTATCTCTGACCTCAAGAATCCTATAATCTGGTAATGGAACAGAACATCTCTAAGGGATGCAGACAGCAAACACACACTACATTATGATCCATATTTCAACATGATCCATAATAAACCACTCAAGTAGAAGGCAGGGTGACACCTTCCACTACAGAGGCCCAAAGGGCTGAGCATGAGAGATGAATCACCTGATGTGCCCAAGCACATAGTTTAACGAAAAGACCTGGGTCAGTCCAGCAAAGCAGATGTCCGTAACGGATAAGGTGCCAAAACTCTCTCTTCCCAGTCCAGCTGTCTCCCTGGAGATTAGACAGGAACGTGATCCATCTACATCCTATCAGGAGACTTTTGTCTCTGAAACTAATCAGGAAAAATTTACTGTCTGTTAAGCTATAGGGTATAAACTCCTGTGATGAAGGAAGAAACAGGAAAGGAAAGTGGGGGTGGGGTGGGGGTGGGATTTGGGACACAAAAGAACACAGTCAACTCCAGCATCCATCCACTGTTCCCCAAGCTTAAAAACACGTACTCCTCTCTCTGAACATGTTTGCTTTGGAGTAGGCAAAAGCTGCATTTAAAATTTAAGTAAATGTGTATTGCTATTATGCAAACCAAAAATGACTGAAAAGTGCAGGAATTTAGAACATAGGGAAAAATTTCCTGACCATATGGCTGTTAAACTCTGAAATTTTTATTCCCAGAATACTCAGAATTTCTTCTGAAATTTTTTCAAAAACCGGCATTTTCGCCAGCCCTCGAGAATCAAGCTCACCTGAATGCCAACGGGGGGGGGGGGGGGCCCTGCAGGTCCCTAGCAGGTCAATTAGTCTTCATATTCAACACACACTGTACCTAGACATGGCCCCACAATTAGCTAAAAGGAGCAAGTCCATGGAACAGCCTCTGGTGGTTTCTGCTGTGGGTGCAACAGTTGTGGCTTCCTAACTCTTCAGTCCATCACATGCTCAACATGAGGAAATACGTGAGCATTTTTAACCCTCCTTTCATAGTAGCATCAGTCTCATTCTCCTCTATTGCGCTTCGCCAATGACACCTTTCAACACTTCACTGAGTTCTGTTAGACGAAGTGTGTCACTCCATATGGCCCAGCTACGCACTTAAGGGCTACTTATCGGCCAAATTCCAAGTATATAAAACTCCATTTTCTCCTGTGCAGAACAAGGACCACTAGAATACCTTTCTCCTAAGAGCTGTCCCACTGTGTTTAGTATACAGAAAGTGCTCAATAAATAGGCTATTCAGACATGCCTCCATTCCTGGAGAGGCAACCAAGCACTGCTGTGGCCTGTGAAGGCAGGAGGAACCACTCCCACTCACCTCGAAGTAAACAATGGCTTTCCTTAAGGATTCTGAAAATGGGTTTCAAAAAGCGCTGTAAGGGTTGCTCAGCCCTCTCATCCTGAGAAGGGAGGTGGGCCCAGACAACAATCGCTGCCAAATACAGCCTGATGTTTGTTGCGTGGACTTGGGTTTTCATTTTCTACTTTACATAATACGTTTCTGCTAAAGATTTTTGTGAACAATGTTATGTCTTGGGTTCTGTGGGGTTTTTTTGTTGTTGTTGTTTTGTTTTTGGCTTAAGTTTGAAAACAGGCACTCAATCCATAAATCAGAGAAACAATTCTGATGAATAGAGCACCCCCAGGTTCCATCTAGAAATACTAAAATCGCCCTGAGTTTTACCATCACCTAACCACTTATAAACCAAACCTAATTAGAAGACCTTCACCATTTTCTAGTATTCAGCTCTGTTTACAAAGCAATTAAAGAGTGGCTGAGATCCACCACCGTGCGGAACCATTACAACCCATGGGAGAAGCCTATTAATTCGTCCATTATAAAGAATAATCCATCATCACGACCCTGCGCCTTAACACTGAAAGGGAAGCCTCCAGTGACACCCTAACACCTGGACCACCTGGCTAAGCCACCTCTCCCTCTGCTCCTTTCACCAGACCCCCTGCCTTCTGAATTAACTGCTCCTGTGTATCCCCCACGTCCATCTACAAGGTTACAGCCAGCAGGTCTTCATTCTCGTTGCTATGGATCCCTCGGATTCTTCTCCTACTTCTCTATTAGATCAGACCATTCACCATTTAGCCTGGGCTAAATTATCCCTCTCTCAGGAAGCCGTTCCTGATGCTCATGAATAGATGCACTCTCTACCTCGATCCGCAGCATCCCCTGCTCTATTGTGACATTACCTGTTTGTTGTTCATTATTAGTGGCCTGAGTGAGGCAGGACATTTTGATCACTGCCTTGACAATTAATGAATTCTCTCATCGTCCTGGCATTTGCCTGCATGTGGTCGTTTATGCTGATGTGTTCACATCAAATATCACAGAAGACCCGGTATTTAAGACGAAGGGACGCTGACACTATCAGGCAGAATGAATAACAAATCCAAGTACGCCATTGGCCTGGCTGCGTATTTATTAAAAACCACTTTGCAGTCAGGACACATGAGAATTTCTTTTTAAAGATGTTTACTTTTCCAGTTGGTAAATGTACTGGGGTGGTTTCCACTAAAACATAAGTCAGCCAGCTGTTTGTTTTGGTTCTTGCATTGAATGGTGAAAATACAGCCAGCTTTTACTCAAAAGTATTGCGCTTTTTAAACAAGGAATCTGCTCCATATTTAAATGATTTTTTAAAAAAACTATTTCTTTCATTTTTCATATAATGAGAACATGTCTTAGGAACATCAGAACTTTCCTTCAGATGGCGTATGGTGCCTCCTCACCCATTTGGTACCCTGGGGAGCAGAAGCACTTAGGAGACCCAAGAGAGTGTGTAATCGACATGACAGCTGGAGGAGGAGAGGCTGACAGAAGCCTCAGCACAGGTATCAGGGAGGGAGTGTTGGTTTTGGAATCCAGGTTGACCCCTTACCTGTCACATCCACCAAAGGCTACATTTCATGTGCTCTGGAGAAGACAGCATTGCTGGCATGCAGGTGTCACAGAGAAGAGCTGGACCCACCAAGACAGCTTCATGTACCTGAAATTTCTCTGAAATCGACAGGGCAGACTTTGCTTTTGCACTTCAGACTCCCAAACAATCTGTAACCCAGCATAAGCGGCAGACGGCTTTGTAGCCGGCTTCCCTTTCCTCTATGGGGAGCTTTTACGAGTTCAGCTGTGGGCCCTGCTCACTGCCCTCCACAGCCTTTCTCCTCTAACACATGCATACTTGAGCTCTTTCTGGAGTGCTGACTAAGGAGGAACAATAGGAGGCTTTGAGCCGGCCTCAGCCCCAGACCCAGTCAATATTTACTTCAGTTTGGAGCCACAGTTTTAACGCTCCTTCCAAACAGAACTCAACAGTTGGGAGTCCCCAGAGGTCTCTAGATTTTATTTCAACAAGGAGGGTAAGGGATGTAAGGACAGAGTAAACAGATGACTGTCCAAACCACTCTCTCAGAAAAAGAGAGTCTCTTCAACAAAACAGGTTAGACTTGCAACACTAATTAGCAACGTGGAAGAAGAAAACCAACCACTTTGCAACAGTGATTACTCCGGTCTTCGAACGCCCTGCCAGGCTGCAATGTAAACCCACGGAGGGTGACCCCTGTATACCTTGGGAGCAGGGCCCTGACCTTGCCAACCGCCAGAGTTTGCCTACTTTGCCTGGAACAGCCATTGAGTTCCCCAAGTGAAGTCCAAACCCCACCCCCACCCCATCGTACGCTTACGACCCATTTAAGCACCCTGAATGTACGTCTGCTCTCTTGGCAATATTGGAAAGGCAATCTATGGCTCTGAAGATGACCTGAAAGAAAAAGTCACTCTCTCTTCCTGACCGTGAAAGCGGCTTCCTACCAGATGGCAGGTGGGATGGGGCGAGAAGAGCAGGTTCTAACACCATGTTGGAGTCAGTAGAGTTTTCTGTGGAGTTGCGTTGCCTTTTGTTGAGATAAATGGAGATCCTCTATTAAAAATAAAACTATTTAACTGTAAATATTTTTATATTTCCCTAGTTGGTTTATTTTTTTAAGTCAATTGTCATAAAGCTTATCTAAAATGACAATTGGGGGATTTTAGTAAAATTATTAAGGCCATATGAAATGACTGGAGAATTCAGTTACACACCTGCAGAAAGAAGTCCATAGTGTCTGCTGTAACCAGTTGCTCATTATTCCATTCAAATCAACAAGGAGACTTGGATCTTTCTGCTTACAGACCTAACTGTACATTCCACTCACATTTTATAATATTTCCATAAAGAGAAAGACAAATGAGCTGAAAAGTTTAATACAAGAGAAACTGAAGAGGATTTGCAACTATCCAAACTTAAAATTCTAGCTTATGACAACCCTAGTGTTAAAAAACAGCTCATCATCATCTATGTCCTAAACATATAAAACACATGGACATAATTTGGAATTTCCCAAAGGAAAATGAGCAGAATTCAAACTATCCCACCTGCAAAGATTATGAGGCAAAACGTTAGGTATACTTGGATTGGCCTGTTCTATTATGCGTGTCTACATTCATCTAATGTATTGGAATACTCAATTCAATCATTTCAACATCTTAAGGAATTACTGGATTGCTATACAGTCCATGTGATCAATCACCATCCTCTCCTGGAAAGAAAATATTGAGTCGGCCTAGCTGAGATGAAGTCCCTAGCTGATCCTTTTAAACTGATATATAAGAGTATACAAAATTATTTTTTTAATAACACAAAGTGTCAATAAGTAAGTCATCAAAATTTAAACTTCTTGACTGCCCCTTTGCCAAGAAAGGAAGCCTGGAACAGGGGAGAGATTGTAACCATTAATAATTCCTCAAGACGTCCACCAAATAAATCCAAGTAACATACAATGACAAAGGTTTAAACTTGAAATAAACTCACAGTGAGCTCATTCCCTTGACAAATCTTAACTTCCAATTGAGCAGGACGAGAAAAACACTTTTGTATGAAATAATAAAAGCACAACAAAGGTCTTTCTAGCATTCCAGTGAGCATAGCAATTCTAAATATTAGCACACTGTTTTCTTCAGGGAAATTAGTGATGCAGAGCTCGAGATGCTCTTTCAAACCATTTTGGTTATTTCTGGCCAAGTGCTGCCCTCGGTTATCACTACATGTCTGGGTCCCGCACGGAAGGATCACTGGTAATTTCCTTTATGAAGTACTTGCTTTTGAGGGGCAGAAGTGAGCTCTCTACCTTCAGGGGCAAAACAACACTAAAATAATTATGTCAGGATATGATTGCCATTTTCAAACAAGGAACAGGCACGTTTGCTGTTCTCCAAAATAACGGATAAACATATGAAATAAAACCTGCTTTAAATAACCACCAGATAATTGTACAGGAAAGTGGCCTTCTGACAGGGACATGTTACTCAGGTTTCAACACATTAAAATGTGTTCCTTGACGAATTCTGTTTCCTTTCTCAGCTAGATTCTGTTACAATCTATTTATGCTCCGAACATCAATGTGTTTATAATTAATATGTACTAAGCTTAAAAGCAGTTGATAACAAGAGCGTTTTAAACACAGAGGTGTCAAGAGGTTAAAACGTGTTCTCTTGGCAAGAGGATTCGGAGGAATCCAAGGGTTCCAGGACCTGTGGGGCTGTCTGTAAGAACCAGCCCCAGACAGGAATTGATTTGCTTCCACAAGCTCCTCATTGGAAATACGAGCATTCTCCAAGAGGGTGTCAGTATTCATTAATTTCTTCTTTGAGATGAAGATATCTCATTATTACCTGTGGTTTCCAAAGCAGGCTATTAGGGTGGTTTTTTTTTAAGAAGTCTAAAGAGGAAAACACATAGAAGAGATAAACTGAGAGAGGGGACAAGAAGTTTAAAAATAAACTTGACCGACTTTACAAAGGAGACCCAGTCTCCTTTCTGCGAAAAAGGTCCTAGGAGACTTGCCTCTCAAGTGTCATTCTTCACACATTATTACTCTTCATAGAAATCACAAAATGAAGTCCAAAATGTGAATTCCATTCAAAGAAAACCAATGTAAATGCGTAAATCATATCTATCAGGGAAACATAAATACAAAAGTAATACAACTCAGTCTATGCTTTTAAAAGGTCAACTCTTCCATGATGCTTTGAAAATATGTTTTCATTTGTGAGAATATATGTTCTATGCCAGCAGTCGCCAACCTTTCAGATCTCACAGACCACCAGAGGTCTGTGGACCACCAGGTGGCGACAGCTGCTGCAAAGATATGCTTAAACCAACAGTTGCCAACCCTTTGGACCTCACGGATCACCATATTTATAGCCATTTACAGGAATATATCTATAGATATAAAACCCTAAGTGACTGTTATGGCCGAACAACCAGCTGGTAGCTATGATGCTCACTGACCATCAGGGGGCAGACACTCAATGGAGGAGCTACCCCCTGGTGGTCAGTGCACTTCCGTAGCTAACCTCCCGCAGTCCCTCCCCTGGGCTGGCCAGACTGGGCAAGAAGGCCCCAATAGCTGGCCAGGCCCAGGAACCCCACCTGTGCACAAATTCGTGCACTGGGACTCTAGTAAAATTATAAAGTGAGATGTGGTATAAAGTAAGGTGACCCTCTTAATCTCGCCTCTTTTCTCAATGGTGTTCTAAGTTTCTAAAGCCCTGCCATAAATATACTTTCCTTTAAATTTTCATAAATCTGAGGCATACATTATTATTTTTTTTTTTTTTAGAGAGAGAAAGGGAGGGAGAGGGAGAGAGAGAAACCTCGGTGTGAAAGAGAAACATCAATTGGCTGCTTCCTGCACACCCCCTAATGGGGATCAATCCTGAAACCCTTGCATGTGTCCTGAACAGGAACCAAACTGGTGACCTTTTGGTGCGTAGGATGATGCTCACCTAACGGAGCAACACAGGCCAGGGAAGGACACATTACTGTTATTATGCCCATTTACATATTATGGTGAAGAAACTGAGGCTCAGGTTCATCTCAATGAATGGCATATGTCCAACCTGACTAGAACAAAAGTTTTATTAGATCTAAAATATAATTTTTAAAAAGTTAATTAAGACAATTGAAAAACCCATTCTGACACAGGTTTTTTAATATCTCTCTCTGAGCTCTTGCTTTGTATGACACCCAAACCCATGTGCAGATTTATCCCAAACAGCTGCTATTATGAAAACTCAAAAAAAAGGGGGGGGGGGCCATGAGCTCAATGCTTTTCCTTTATGCTGTCAAAACAATCTATAAATGTATACATATCACTGTATCTAAAAATTTGGTTACAACCAGTTAATCTGATGACAAATTGGTGTTAATAACCTTGTGTCAGACATAAAAACCATTCAATTTATTTCTCCCTTTTTCAAAAATGAAGGAGAAAAAGAACAATTAGAACTATTGAGCTTCTTCTACTTTAACTAAACACAGAAATGACCACAAATCTTAGGTGTATCAACTCCATTTTGAACAAAGCCATTGCTTAAGATATGCAAATAACTTCATTTTAATCAATGAAGATATCCTATTTCTAAACTTAATGAATCATCTAAGTACACAGCTGACTTCTCTTTCAGGAAACACTTAAGTTCGCTCATAGTCTCAGAAGATTCTTGCATTTCTGAATCATAAAACTAGAAACTCCAAGTGGCAGTCACCTGAGAGTCATTGCCTCAGTATGTTTATTACACCACGGCAAGTATAACCTAAATCTGCAAAACACACACAAAACAGTCATGTCTCAATTTACTATCCTTCACATTCATAGTTCTCACAAAATGCAACCCAATGTTTCAATTAAATCCATTTGCCAAGGATTTAAAAATGAAAAGACTGGCTTCTGTCCAATAATTAATTAGAAAAAAGTGTTGGTAAAAATTGTTGCAAAAACAAAAGGATACTTGAATTAAGAGTGCTCACCATCCTTTCCCCTTTTTTGTTTGTTTTCGTAAAAATATAGCTGATTTACAGTACACACAGTTTCATCTGCCTTGTTGCAATCACTTCATCGAAGTATACTGGCTAAGAAGATCTACTTACTGATGCCTTCACGGGCTTGAAAGTACTTAGGAGATTAGTCATACGTAGTCGTACACGGAGAGTGAAGGACAACAAAAAAGGAAGCAGGCAGAGTAATCTGAATTTAGCTAGTTCCATTCTCTATTTGTTAATACAACAAGCATCACATAATATTTGTTTTGGGAAAGCAAATGATATATAAGCTGTGAAAAGGCAGAAGCGCATTTACAGACTTTACACTTCCTAGACTCTACAGGAACAAAGACCTCTCATTGAGGGCACTAGCATCATAGAATTTTAGAGCAGGAAGGGATTTCCCCGAGAGCCATTAATAACTCCACTGGAGTGTAGGCTCCTGAAGCCACCCACAAGAAACCCTGCCAGCGGGAGCAGACAAACGGTTAGTCATCTTCTGTGCTGAGAGTAAAATGAACATTTTGGGTTCATTTAACCATATGGATTTAAATCGGGGAGCGTTTGGGTTGTTTGTGTTTTTTTTAATCCGTTTCTGAGGTATAATTCTGGCATTGCCACATAACATACATCTGGGAAAGGTTTGCACATAAATACCTTTATACTTTTATGACAGTATCCTCCTTAACAAATACAACAAAAATCCCTGGCCTATTTACCTTTGTTAGTGGTGTGTTTTTAATGATGCATAAACCCAAATGTAAAACTGTATTTTATTTGTCTGAGATTTGAGGGAAAGGGGCTAGAAATGAACTAGGCCTTCAGACAAATAGCTTTCACTCATGCAAATATTAAGCCAATTCAGATATTGTAGAACCATATGGAAAGTTCAGGGCAAATACAACAAGAGTCCTTGATGCGCAACCAGAAGCAATCTCTCTTGACGGACTCATCTAGAACCTTGCTGCTCTCACACTGTGGCTAAGGGCCCTGCTGCATCTGGGTCAACTGAAAGCCTGTTAGAAACGCAGAATGCCAGGGCCCACCCCCAGCCCTCCTGAATTAAAATCTGTACTTCAATAAGACACACACTCGAAAGCATTTGTGACCAGATCACTTGTGAGAAGTAGTGATCTAGAAATTGCTAACTGAATGCTTCATGATGGCAGGAATGTTGTCCATACTGTTCACTGTGACATCTCCAGTCCAGAGGACAGTACCTGGCCCACATAGACACTAGACGATTATCTGTTGAATAAATCCGTATGTAAAGATTTCTTATATAGTATTTACTGCTTTGCACTGTAATCATGTGTACAAAATTCTTATTTTTTTCCAGAATGGCAATTTCCTTTAGGGTACAGATGCTCTCTTATTCTTCTCTGAATCTGCTGCCTGCCTCCCAGCGTTTGCACATATCAAATATTTTCTCAATTATGACTTGTAGATACTCAATAGAGGAATATATTATTACTGTTAAGTATTAGATATACTAGTTATTGGCTTTAATATGAAAACTTTGGAAAAATAAGTTAAAAATCAATATATAATTCCCGAAATCACCCACTTGTTTTTGTCTTTAAATATAGTAAAGAGAATTCACCCAAGGAACCAAAAGAGTAACAGAAAACATTATGTTGTAGATGCTATGGAAATATTATGGAGGGCCAAGTCCTGACTCTACATGGTACCACAAACCAGGGAAGGCATGGGTGATTGAAATCCAAAATGGATTCCAAAACCTCATGTTATTCAATGGCCTCAAAGTCTTTTCTCATCATATTTCATACTGAAGCTGCTATGCGTTTCAGAAAAGTCATTTTTCAGTTTTATTTTTCTTTCCCAAATCCACCTACCAGTAGACAGACCCAAAGGCAGTGAAGTAGCCAAAGCCATTCAGAGAGCAAGATAGTGATAGAGAGAGCTACGCAATAAGTGAACTAAGTGATAGTCTACAAATAGCCAGATATACACAAAAACCTAGAGCTCAGTGAAGAAATAATTTATCAGAGATCATTATGGGGGGTTGGGGATGAAAGGGACCTAATACATGGTGACAGAAAATGATCTGATCTTGGGAGGTGGGCACACGGTGCAATATACAGATCTTTTATCATGGAAATCTACACCTGAAACCTATGTGTAGGTTAACCAATGTCACCCCAACAAATTTTTAAAGAGATAATTATAAGAAATAACCAAAAACATTAATACCATAGACGTGTTGATGACAAGACCATTCCAAAATAATACTCAAAATAATGAGATATTCAGAATCATAAATGTTGCTGATTCTCAGTCCATACAGGAGACTGAAGCAAAAACCCCCTCACTTCCCAAAAAGAACTTGTTTTTTTTTTTAATTAACTAAGTTAGGTTGTCCTTTATTCATTCTTCCCATGCATATATTCATTCAAAGTACCCTCTGTATACATATATGCACCCCACACACACATACACACACACAAACTGTCATGTTGTTTTCCCAAGAGTATAGTTCACAACGGTGACAGAGTGTTCTCATTGTTTCCCGGACAGCTACAGTTCCATACAAGACCCTTTTCTTTTTTATGCTATAAATGTTACGGGAAAAAATATACTAATAACAGGCATTTAATTATGGGTCCAGCAAACACAATGGGAATATCTCCAAGAGACTAGAACCTCTGGGACAGCTAAAACATATATTTGCAGAGAGGGAAAAGTTTTGTTTTTCAATTATAGTAATGCTCAAAATATTGATGGCAGGCATATGATAGAAACATTTTTTTAAATATTTCCCCGAGACTCTATCAACAATAAAATCATGTCTACAAGGTTACATCAATACTAGAACCAAGGATACTATCATATCTGTATTAAAATGTTAAAAAAAATAAAAGCATTGCTTATTAATAAGGGAAATACTCCTTAGAACAGCTTTATGCTTTTATACTATCAATGAAGAGTACCAAGATTCCATTTTTTACTTTGCTTTGCTCAGACTTTAAAAAAAAAAAAATAGTACTTGTGCTATCAAATATCTGGGTGCTACATTCCTTGAGGCTTACTTTAATTTGTTTTATACAGTATTTAAAATAAAGTGTTCCTGAACTGCTATCGTGGCGGACAGCAGATCTGTCACCAAGGTCCTTTCTCGCCTGATTAATTAGTAACTGGGAGACACATTTTGGCAGCTTTCATTTCCCTATTATTTTCTCTAGTTTGACACAAAACCCTGTCAGAAGCACCACTATTTGAACTGTTCGCCTCTTAGTACTGGGTCACTACATTTTAATAAATGGAGCCCCTGCCAGAAAACTACCAAAATAGGCATAAAAGTGTATTGAAGCTGTAATAGTAAACAAATATACGAAGAAATCACTGAATGTCACAGTATCTAAAACACTAATGGTCTGTCTGAACCCAGGGGTTACTAGCGAGATTGCAAAGCAGAGACTAAAAGAAAAAGCCTTTCATCCACCTTTAATAATAAATAAATAAATAAATAAATAAATAAATAAATAAATAAATAAATAAATAAATAAATTAGCTTAATAAAGCTGAACACTTTGGTGCAGCAGAACCATCCATCTGAGCCCTCTCCATCATCCCAACCCAATAAATAAATTTAGAGGGAGGCAAAGGCTGATCGTGACTACAGGGACACTGAACCCACCCAGAAGTCACAAAAGCTCTGGCTCAGCCAAACAAACATTTTTTATACAAGGTGAGGTGAGGAACTTAAAAACTGAAGCTAAAAGGCTGACGCTTTGGAGAACTACCAGTAACTACAGAAGCAGCGTCAGGTTCTCAAAGTGTCTGTCACGTCAGAAAAGCACCCTGCTCCGACGGCGGCGCAGGACACTGTGCCAGGGCAGCAGCCGTGCTGGGTGGGTCAGAGGTCACAGCTTCCACATTCCGACATCTGTCTGTATTTTTTCTTGCTCTGAAACAATAGAAGGGGAACTAGGCTCATTTGCTCCCACTTTGTCTAACCTAATTGTTAAACACAAAGGATCATCTCCCCATATTTAGAAATATCTTTCCTTTTTTCCCCATTCCCATTTGTCTCCAAAAAGTTAAATACTATAAAAACTTAAAAAGGTTAAGTCCTCTACACGTTGTTAAAGTTTAGTAAATGTGACAAATTACATATCTCACTAGAGACCGTGGAACATGAAATATCAAGTGACATGTCCACCACCATCAAAATCTAGATAACAATTTGCACTATAATTATCCAACCAAAATAAGTCATGACCTGATTTTATTCCAACCACATTTTAATGAGAAACTAGTTTCATTTGCCTTTATAATGTGTGTTATCACAGAAAGAGGCAAGAGGTAATTGTTAATTATAGTCTCTACATATACAAATAAGTCACTAATAAAATTTAGAATGGACACTCTGACAGCTCAGAAGCAGAAAGAAAAAAAAAAACACACACAAGTTTTTGTTAGTTCATTTAAAACAAAAATGAGCACTCAGTTACTTTCCTCTTTTTCAGGCAAAGAAAATGGATGATGGCTATCTGAGGAAAGCTCTTCAGTACAAAAACTGTCAACTCATACCTTGGACTTTAATAAGGAGCCAATGAGATGCATATTCATTCTTAAAATGTGGATTTCATTTCTCGTTGTTAAACTGTATCTACAACACCCAAAATCCTGCTTCTCAAGAAGAGCAGCAATCTGGGACATAGTGGCATTGAAGCTGTGCCTCGTTTAATCAGAAGGACTGAGTCAGGTTACTGTGAAATTAATCTGAAGGAAGTTCTGTTTTTACTGCAGGACGTGGGAATTATGTTTCCAGACATCATCAAACAGATGCAGTAGCAAGAAGTGTAGTATAAATTTTGGGTAAAGTTTACTAGGCCACATGTCCGTCCAAATGTACCTAAAAATATAAAACATGGTGGAAAACACAGCAGGCTCAGTGGATACACTCTTATAAATTTTAATACCAAATATGAATGTACTTCCAAAATAATTTTTTGTTAAGAACGGTTCAGTGAGAGCCTATAACTCAGAGCCAAAAAGGCTCTGGCTTCATGCTTCTGGAAGCACCCCACATGCTTCATTTTTAGAGGTACTATATTTTTATCAATATCTCTTACTGAAGAAAGACTCCTGTCGTGGTACCACTGAGCAATTAGAGGGGGGAAAAAATCAACAAAGAAAAAGGACTATTCTTCGTACAGTCAGAAAGAGGAATAAGGATTTGGGGAGGGAGGTGACAATAAGGGTAGGTAATATATTACTTTGGAATTACTTAGTAAGTTGTAAGCTGCAAAAAAGAAAATTGCACATGTGAACATGGTACAGCCCAAAATTTAACATTAAAATGTAGTACGCCTGAGTTTAAAATATATTATTACTAGGCTAAAACATCCTCTTTTATCAATAATACAAGCAGATAGCATTTGAATGAGCTCAAATAACTTAGTAAAGCTTTAAATGTAGAGCCCCAACAAAATAATTATAAAGTGGTTTAGTCCTTTTCTATCGTCCATATTCATTTCCGGACCATTTTCATGAAAGAAAGAAAATCGGTCTTAAAACAAGATGGCTGATGGGGGGGGGGGGGGAACGCTGATTTAACTGAAAGCCCAAAACCCAGCTTTTCTAAATCAGGAAACAAGGACTTCGTCATATTTCCTAATCTCCAAGTATGTATTCACGCACCTCCACAAAGAAACGTATGGATCACACTGTGCAGTTATTTAAAATTATTAATAGCAAAGCAATTTTGTGAAAGGTCTAATCTTTGTGTGCTAATAACGTGATTGTCCAAAGGGTATACAGAGACATCACACCACCAAGACTCCTACTTATACTTTACATCAGAATCACGATCATCAGTCATGGAAATCAGGCCGCCTGGTAAGTGGTAACAGGAATAATATCGACATCTCTCTTAAAGAATCCCATCAAAAATGCCCAATGATATCCTGCTACAAACACATCAACTGCACGTACTTGGCTTTTCAAACACCCAGGAACTCAACTGTTAGACAATCTCTCCTTGAACTGCACTTTGCTGACCTTCCCTGAAGCAAATGGCAGATTAATTCTATGACATCTACATAAGATTTAAAAACATTTCCCACATTTTGAAATAATGTTTAAACAGGTTTTTTTTCTAAATCACTCAAAACTATTTTTATTTCTCACTTGAGTGGAAAGTAAGACCTGACAGTAACATTTTCTTCAAGCTGTCAGCTGTCAATTGTATGAAGGATGTTTCTAAAGATGACAAAGGTTTATTTTTCCTTATTGAAAATGATAGAATCCTACCTGAATGAAAGCTGAGCTAACCATCACTGTGGTAGACAACTGTCTTTTGGCAACCAGATAACTTTAACTAGAAGTTTTCACTATTTTAAAATAATGTTTTTACTGAAACCTCTGGCTCACTGTTTGAAAACAATATTCTAAAGCCTCAAAAATCACAAGTTTACATTCACACGCATTTCAGAAAAATAGAGCAGCAATTATCAGTAATTTACAATAAATCCTTCAAAGTACATTAAGGAGTATAAGTGATCAAGAATAGAGGTATAAGGAACTTTTTTCATTTATGGTGAAAACTGTGCATAATAGTAATGGCAGAGAAACATTTGTGCTATATTTTTAGTTCTTAATTTTAAACTAAGTGCTTCTGTGTCATTGTGCTGCCTTGGTTATGCCTGATGTAATTTTGAAAACGTCGATGCCAACAAATTGAAGGGGAAACTCAGGTAGTTAGTAATACCCCGTTTAGAAACACTGAAAGTTCAAATTCATCACGAGAAACTTTTTCTAAACAAACAATCTCAGGGTATAGCCTGAGAAGTAGACGAAAATATAAACTTAATCTTATAAATCAGGCCTTAAAAGAGACATTAACGTACTGGTGAGTAGCTCCCTAAGACGATCATTGTACACTACAATACTCCAAGTGGGTTTTACTACCTCATTCCTTACACCGCTCTTTGAGATTTTTATACCTAAATGTGAAGGTGTGATCTGTCACAAATGCTCAAAAGGCATTTTTTTCTCAGTTTGGAAGACTGATGCTGACTGAGCATCCAGAGGAAGTGGCCAGCAAGCAAGGCCTTACTGAGGGACACATAGGCTTATTTTCCAACGGGGACACTCCAATCAGAGCTGCTATTGTAATAGTTTGTATACTGTTTCTGAAAAGAAAGTTGATGATATATACTCCGTCAACATTGATCTGTTCATTACTAAAATACAGCTTTTTAAATCAGCACTGTTACACTGTAAGTTATTCAAAACAAACACACAAAAATGAAGAAGGTTGAGTGGCTTCTTTTTAAAAAACTATTAAGCCAAATATTTATATTGTGGGGAGGAGGAGGAAATACTAAGCAATAGACCAAATGCTACCCAAATATAAAACTATGGTCTTAACATTTTCTTGTTTTGTTCATTTTATATTTTAATGTATACTCTCTCAAAGGTACATTCTTAGCCATATACTTCTCCCAAACTTGCAAAGACCAGGACTCCTGAAGGACTAATTGTATTCATTCATTTTCTTGGCCCAGCATGAAGCTGGTTGCTTTCTTGGTACATAGCAACGGGAGACAAGGAGGCGTTCATTTTTATCTGTCCCTATCCAACAGGAAATCAGGCCAGTGGACAGAAGGTAATGAAATCCCTGTTCAGAAGGCATCTTGCAAGATTTGATGGCAAGAAATTCACAAGATTAATTTGCCCCCAAATAACTATGTGCTCCTTCCAAACCTGATCCTCAGCATTCAAAGGTGGGAGTCTTTAAAGCTATTGATTATCAGCCAGAAGACATATGGCAACAAGATAGTCATTCAGTGAACCAATGGTTTAGTTAATACCACTAAAATCAACTAACAGGAAGTAATAAACGACTGAAGGCTCTCTCTGATTCTTTTAATAACAAGGAGTTTACTAACTTTGGCCTCACACTGGAAATGCCCAACTGGACTGTACAGACAAATGAGCCACAACCAGCACTGATGCTCCCGTCACCTACAGACAGGTGACAGCTTCTGATAGCTCATTATGCGTATGTCATAAAGTGCATACAATGGATGAAACGTAACATCTCCGTAACCAACTTCACTCTTCAAACTTCTATGGAAAACTGTCCAAAACCAAGAAGCATATTCTCTTTTATAAATTTCTAGATAAAACAGGGGAATAAAAGGAAGATTCAGTTCAGGTCTCCTAAACGGACAGGGGTAAAAAAAACATGAGATATAAATCTCCGTCAGACAGCTTTATTTTTATCCGGGTGTTTATATAAATGTTGATATAAATAAATATCAAAATAATAAGCCTACCTCATTACATCTACCACACTGATATATAACATCGAAGCTCAGAGTCAATAAAGTTAGATTTTAAGTAATGCCTTTTCCTTGAATAACTTTATCTTTCTAAATATAACAATATTATTTAAAACTGAAAATTTCAAAAACAAAGTTAAATACTTTACAAGTCTGGTAATAAAACTTACTCAAAACAACAATCAATTTTCCACCTTTCCTCAAAACAAAGTTTTAGAGTGAAACCAAATTGATTTCATTTACTTGTCAGTGGGAAAGGCATGCTGGCATTAAAACACTGATGGGTCCGATTTTAAAAAATAAAACATAAAATTTTGAAAGAGGAAAAGTACTCAAGGGTCATCATTAGGAAAAAATTACTTCTGTCTAATTAGCCTCATACATATGACCTACAGGCTAGAAGATTTGCTGACCTGGAATTCTCAACACTTTCACAACTTCAAGATTACATGTTAACAAAACGAAATGTTGTCAATTACCTGCTCCGCTCACACTAAATATTTAACTTACAAGTCTCTGCAAGAATTGAAAAGCCCAAAGAAAACATATGATTAGGTTAAATTTTAGTAAATCCCAGATGAATTACAGAGCTATGTTTTCTTGTGAGAGAATAACATTTTAAGTTGGTGATGCCCAAACCCGAAGAGAAGCAAAGCATTAAGTGAGTAGAGTCCTATTCTTAAAGGGCGCTGGCTGCACTTGCCACTATTCCATCCATTAACACCAACCAGTGGGAGACATCTTTAATTAGCCTAGCATCAATTTGGCAACTGGCCAAAGAATCCAAGCCCTTTTCCATATACACACAATATTTAAAAGAATATTTTCATTGGAAGCAACAAACTGTTTATAGCATCCTTCATTAGGATTAAGTGGGATGTTCTTAATACTGAGTCATTTGTATCTTTATCAGAGTAGCTACTAAGGGAAAGTAAATAAAGTTTCATTACTATAAGTCTTTTAAAAAGTTATTGAAAAGCTTTTTACATTCTTAAAGAAATCAAGGACAAATAGTTATATTCTCCTTGATTTGGATTTTCATTACTCCAAGTTACTGAGTGACATGCCAGTTCAGAATTCAGCATAACATTAATAGGATCATTCTATTACTCTCTCTCTACTTAGGTGAAATTCATACAGGTTTTCAAATTTTTAAAATACGAAATATGCACTTAGGCAAATGTTACCATGTACTTCTACTCAGACTGATAGTTTTCAGTTGCTACTTCAGAAATTTGTGCCAATTCAACACATGAAATTAGTTTGGACCACCGTCCAATAAGTACTGGCAACTAAAAAGTCATCTGCATTTGAAAATTGAGCATCCACTTCCCAGAAGTGAATACCTGGGAAGATAGATTCTAACAGTAAAACTATCTGACAGCAAATAAGTTTAATATTTTCTCTTCTATGAACCTAAATCAAAGGATGTTTACGGTATCAGTGGAGTCACTAATGAAACACAACGTAGCAAATAAATGCCTATGACTACACAAGTTGTAATATAAAATATTTAGACCCTGTGATCAAGATGTGATCAAATTCTAATTTTATCTGAACATAATTTTAAATTGAAGTCGACTGGTCTACGCTAAAATATATTTGCTTCACTTGCATGGTATCATAGCAGCTTAATGTGTCCGCTGAACTTTAAGTCTTTAAGATAAAAATTTTAAGAATCTTAGTTGCAATTAAAGTTTTCTACTTTCTTCCAAAAGATTGAAGTCTTTTGATTACGTTGTTAGTTTAGCAAAATCTTAAAAGATAGGGTTTATGCAAAACCAAAAAGCATGGCTAGGTTGCCTTGGTAATGATAACATATATGAAAGGGAAATGTAAAATACTGAACTTATGAAAGTCAGTAAATTGGTGTAAATTTTCTAAAATCCTGTTTCACTATCTTGTAATAAAGTGTTTTTTTGTGGTTTTTTTCTAAATTACTTATTTTGCATTTGGCTCCTTTTAAACTACATCCAAGCTGACTTTTCTTAATGCATCAAAAAAGCACCATCTTATTTAACATATCAGAGACAAACCTGCCACCCAGATTTGTAAAATTATATTATTTTTAAAGTAAATTTTAGTGTAGTAATATAGGAAGATAAACAAATCCATAAACCCCTAAGAATACTAAACTTAGGGCTGAATCTCTTTGGAAGGGAGGTATGTCCTTCTTTTGAACGTTATCAAAGTGATCATGACCAAATAGAAAGGAATTTCCACGAACCTCACATTAGAATACTGGCTGGAGAATATTCTTGGACCTTAAAAATTCTACAGATTAACTTTGTCTGGACTGGTTCAAAGCTACCATGGCATCCTGAGCAGAGGCGTTTTCTGCAGGCAGAGCATAGCTATTAAAAACAGGACCTGTGACAAAAATCAATGTGCTGGTCTTAAACCAAACAACAGTATCAAAAGCATAAAGCAGAGATAACCTAAGATAAAATGTCCTCAAACTAACTCAGATTAGCTTGACAGGTTAGGAAGGAAGGGTACAGGGGTATGGCTGATTCTGTTTTAACCCAGATGACTAAAACATCCAAGTATCCAAATAAATTAATGAGAAAAAAAGCACACTATGAAGTTTGGCATAGGAAAGGAAAGACAACCAAAAGCAAAATGCCCCAAATTCAACTAAACCATTTCACAGTTATTTTATTTAATAAGGCGCTAAAGTTTACAAATATAAATTCCTCCGTTTTGTGTATGCTGTCTAATAAAGCCCATAGGGGAATAAAACCAACCAGCATAATGAGGCTTGCTTTTAACACCATCACAACTGCAAAGCTTGATCTATTTGTCTTGTCAGCTTTAATAAAGGGCATTTCCTCTGGCAGGATGGCTTCTTTTTCTCTTTTTCTAATAGTGGTAAGTGGCATGTCAAAGAAATAGCTTCCCATCCCACCACCCACCTCCACAAGACTTGTTTAAAACCAAACTTTCAGGGATGTCTCCAATTCTTGCCAGGCAAGCCATTAGAGCTTGGACTACCTGGGTGTGACCATCTTTCCTGGGGTAGCGGGGGGGGGGGGGGGGGGCTCTTGCTCCGTTTGGCAACCGGTGGACCGCTAGAGGGGAAATCTGCCCATATCTTCACCTGAGATGACATTCCTGTAAGTGGGGAATCCCTCCCATGCCTGCAGAGGAAGGAAGGCGGGAGGACCGCGGAGAGGTCCACTGGGAGGCAGGCAGCCCTGGAAGCGCTCTCCATACTCCTCTCCCCAGGCGAGCGGGGCGCGCAGCAACCATCAACTCGCCTCGGATTCCCGCCACTGTCCTTCCAACTTCCACTCCAGCCCAGAGGGAGAAGCTGAGATTTGGGGACTAACGTTATGTCCCTCTTGGGTGGGCACCGAAGCCAGCCCGCAGCTGGAAGCTGGCCTCAGTCCCAGAGAGGCAGAGCAATTTGGACCCAGCGGGGGCAGACTGCTGCCCACAGGCCTGGGAGAAAGTGGGGCTCTGAGCGGAGCTGCCCTGGATCGGGAGGGGGCCGTCCCGTCCGGCACGCTGGACGACACCCACCCCAACTCCACACTCAGTGTCCGTGAGCAAGGGACGTCCGCTGCTGGCCGCGGCCCCGGGCGCCCACCTCTAGCCTCCCGCATACATGGTGGGCTTCGGGGCCGCAGCGAAAACGGTGCCGGCGACCCGCGCGTGCCCCTCGGGCTGCACGCGGCCAGGCCGTGGGCGCAGGGCCCCCACCTCCAGCTCTGCCAACTCCTGCAGCTCGCTCCGCACACATGATGTCACCCGGCATTAGATCAAACTTTCTGGCACCTTGAGCCCACCCAGGGGTGGAGGAGGTGGGAGAATCTTCTCCACTGCCAAGAGCGCCGGGCCCAGACTGACCCAGGGGCCGGATCATTTCCTTGCAGTTAAAGAGGAAAATAACCTAAAGCTTCCGCTTCCCAGCCCCCCTCACTTCCCCCAGCCCGTGCGCTTTTTGCAAGCACCGAGAAAAGAAAAATAAATAAATAAAAAGAAAACAGAAAAAAAAAATTAAAACTTTGGGGGTATTTGGCGGTCTCCCTGTCATCCCTGCGCACCCACGCTGCAGGCCGGGGCTCCCGGGACCAAGCCCTGCGCCGGCATCGGGATGCTGGCCGTCCTGCCCCGGCGGGTCAGCACTGGAGGGAGAAGGGGGGTGTCTGGACTCCCGGGCTCCCGCCTTTTCCGAGTCTCCTCGTTCTCTGCAGGGGCAGCCGGTCTGGTTGGACCCGGGACTCCCACGGGCGCCAGGCCTCTCCGCGGTGGTTTAACAAAGAGTGGCTTCCCGCCGGCGCCCCGAAAGCCATCCATCCGCGCGGGGACGACGCAGGCTCCGAGGGTGCGCGCTGATCCCAGCCGCCGCCGCAGCTCCTTCCGCAGGGCCGCGAGGCCCGGGGAGCCCCGACTCTGTGCCCCCCATTGCCTTACCTGGGGTTGCTGCTGTTCCAGTAGACGGCGTAGCGGTCGGCGACGGCCTTGGAGCCCGGGTCCTGGCTGAGCACACACATCCAGAGCACCAGAAACATCAGCGTCAACATCTCCACGTGCAACATCACGCCTGGCCAGCGGCGGAGCACCGGACGCGCCACTCCGGGGAGAGAGCAGGGATCCGGAGGGATGAGAGGGAAGGAGAGAACGAGAGGGAGAGAGCTAGGAGCCAAATAAATACGAATAAATAAAACCGGAGAGGAAGGAGAAGAGAAAAAAAGGCACACACCAAGCTGGGGGAGGGGGAGGAGAGCGAGAAGAAAAGAGGCAGTGGAGTGGAGGGGCTCAATACAAACTCGCACCCCCCACTGGAGGGTTCACAAGGAAAAAACAGAAATCACAAGATGGAGAGAAGCGTGCGAGTGTGTGGTGACGGCGGCGAGGGCGGGGGAAGGGGTGCCAAGCTGTGTGTAGGGCGGCGGCGGCTGGCCGGTCACCCGGGGAGAAGGAGGTGCGCGCCCGGCCGAGCGGCGGCAGCGCGGGTCGGGGCAGGCGGCGGCGCACGCTGCACAGTCACCGGGAGCTGCGCGCCGCGGCCGCGGGGAGACATACACCGGCCCGCCGGGCCCGGCTCAGCGTCGGCGCCGCGGGGTGCACGGCTCTCCGCCGCCCGGGGCTCTCGCGCTGCGCCCCGCTTCGCTCCAAGTTACTTTGGCGGCCGGTGGGAAACTGCGGAGGGAGAGCTCCGTGTGGCTGGGGGGCCGCGCGCCGGTGGCCTCCTCGGTGCCTTCCCTGGGCAACAGCCCCTGGAAACCGCGGAGGAGCCGTAGGTGGTGCGGGTGCGGGTGCGGGGCGCTGAGCAGGGTGGGGATCCCGAGCCACACACCCGGCCCCGCCGGCGTCCTGGAACGGGTTCAGCGGCCACTAAGCTGGCGAGGAGCGGTTCTTGCTTCGCAAACCTCGGGGAAAAAAGTTTGCCTCCCCGCGTCTTCAGCAGGTCCCCGGCGGAGTCGGGCGGCGGCGGCGGGAGACGGCACCGCGGGCGCTGGGCGCGGGGATCTCGCGCGCGGGCTGTTCTCGGCTGGGTGTGGGGTTCCCGAGGTGAATGAAGAGCAGAGGTTACCGGCCGGCCGGGCGGAGCTGGGGTGTCTGAACCTGCAGGGCGACGCCAAGCCGGCAGCTCGGCTGCAGAGCAGGAGGGGGAAACAATCGCTTCCAGAGGGATCCCTCCAACTCCTGGACGGGCCGCTGTCAGCCTCCGGTCGCCTTCCGGGCGCAGGAACGGGCCCCCGGACGCAGTGCCAAGAGCCCCGAGTGAGCGCTCAGAAGTGTCTCCGCGACTCCGGCGGGTTCGGCCCCGAGCCCAGCAACTTGTAGAGACGCATCAATCAGTTCGAAAGGGAGGGTGCGGGGGGTGGAGGGAGCGCACGACCGAGTGGCACCTCCCCGATGACTACATCAGAAAACCTTTCCGATCCTCCCGCAGCTGCTCGTCTTCCCCCTCCTCGGGCACAACAGCAACCAGAGGTGGAAAACACCCACCGAATTCTAAAACCCCTACCAGGCGGGAAAATAAACTTGAGTGCAGCGGCGGTGGCAGCGGCGGCGGCAGCCCCGGCAGACCGGGAGGGATGGAGACGGCTGGCGAGAAGTGGAAAGGGGTAAAAGTCAGTTTTGCAAAAGAGAAAAAAAAGGGGGGGGGGCTTTAAGGGGAAAATCTCGGGCACGCCCCCTCGTTAATGACCTGCGTGTAAAGCCGACAGCAGCCGCGACCCAGCAGCCGCACGAGAACGCGAGACGGCCCGCGTGAACGTGGGCAGGGGAGGCGCCGCGGGGCGGGGGGGACGCAGGGCGCGGGGCGGGCGGGCGGCGGAGCAGGGTGGGGGCTCTGGGCCGAGCAGGGGGAGGCGCCGCCGGCCAGCGCCCGCCAGCGCTGCTGCCGCCGCGGCGCGGGTCCGGTGGGCTGCTCGCTCCCGTTACCCCCGCCCCCTCGCCCCCGTGCAGTTTACTTGGGAAGGTGGGTGCGTGGAGCAGCCAGTCAAGGAACAGCCTGCTGTTTGCTTACAGATCGCGGATTTTTTTTTTTCTCCTCTCCCTTTACACCAACCAGATTGGCTGCTCCGAGAGAAAGAGGCGTTTTCCTAACCTGCTCCCGCCCGCTCGCCTCCCGCCCCGTCCCCGGCCCCACCTTCCCCTGACTAATTGAATTACGGGGAGTGCCGAGGCGCCCTCTTCTCCACCCGAGCCCCGCAGCCGCGCGTAACCCTTTGGATGCTGAATGCCGTCCGGGCTGAGGAATGATTGGACGTGTTGTTTTTTTGTTTTGTTTTGTTTTGTTTTTACCTGCGAATGGGGTATTTCAGTTACAAAGGAACCGGTTCCCGCCCGGGGCCTGGAGAGCCTGAGCCTGTCTCCCGGGCCCCGCGGCTGACAGGAACCGGCGGGCAGAAAGCCTCCGTGAATACGTGTTCTTGTGAATCTGCCCTGGTCTTCCCCACGAGCAGTGGCCCGGCCCGGCGCGGGTTATCGGGAAACCTGAGCATCTCTCCTGTGCCTTTCCATGCCCCCGCTTCCTACAAGGGATTTTAAAGGTTCCTGAGCAGGAAGCATGACTTTCCTGAAAACACTTTTTTAAAAAAAAAATCAAGAAAATCACAGGGTATATAGAGTGATTGCCATTCAGCGGGACCGTTCAGCAGGAAGGGAATGAATGCAGCGGGAGAGTCCATCAGAGATACGTTACACGTTTTCCATTTCAACCCCGAGCGAGGCTGGTAAATGTCTCCAATAAAGTCTTTTCGGGAAGGAACCTATGTCGGAGAACAAGGTTCCCTTATTATTGGAAAAGCCTCACGTTCTTGGACTTGAAGGTTGCAGCATCGTGGCCCCAGGCCATCACCCGAGCGCGATTGCCTGACAGCGAGGCGAACTCAGCGCCCCGGGACGCGTGCCCCTGCCCCCCAGCGCCCGGGAAGCGAGCCAGGCGCCGGGCTCAGCGGGGCTGCAAACCCTGGAGACGCCCGCTCGCGGGGCTCGGTCTGCGAGGTATTATTCTTTCTTGCTCTCTAGGGAGTTTTCTGGCTCAGCGGGGAAAGGCCGGTCCCAAGAAAGAGAGCGTTTTCGTTTTGCTCCCGGACTTACCTGTTCTCCCCTTTACTTATTAGCCCAACATAATCCAATATCACGCAGTCTGTGCTGCGCTTTCCAGCTCTGGAGTTGAGGGTTTCCAGGCGCCTCGGAGCTGTTTGGAAGCGTCCAGACGCCCTCCAGTGGTGGCCCTCAGTCAGCACCCAGCGCCGGTATTGCCTGCAGCTCCGCCGCATGGAGTTTGATAAGAGGATCTGGGATCATGATCCATCAAGACTTGAGGGGCAAGGAACAGTTCGCACCGGCGTGGAATTAACTGGATGTGACGGGCCCTGGCCTGAAAGTTGAGTAGCTTGTCAATTGCAGAATTCTTCCCACCCGAGGAGATTCTGAAATGGCCCTAGGAAAGTAACTCTTCCGTTGGTGACGAGATATAGATTGCAGTCTGCATCAATACAGACTCATGACAGATCACCCAAACAAACCATCTTCCTCAGTTAAAAAAAGTAAATTCAGAATGTTAACACAAATGCTTCTGTATATTTCACAAAATTCCAGCAATGAGAAAGAAGTGAGAGAGCTTCAAGTAGGGGATCAAAGGATAGTCTTTTACTTTTTTAAAATCAAATTTTCCTTTAAAAGAGTTCTTTACTTTTTCCCTCCTCGTCGCTAACCTTGCTGATGTTCAAGTGCTTTGCCTATGTTGCGGTGTGATTGTTTCTTTCTGTTGCAGAAAGCATGCATGTATTTCTTCCCTCGGTCTTTTTGGTAATCGCTCTAAAAGGTGCTCACCTGACCGAAGCAGTTTTGCAGGAAATACTCTGGACCCTTTTAAGGGACATCTGTGTCTTTTAGAAGAGCATGCACAACTTCTGTCGCGGGGAAAATGCTGATCATCATCCCTAGACTCTTTTTAGTCAGGGAAATATCAGGTATCAGGGAGTTAGCAAGCTGGCTTCCTGTGGCTTCCACGCCAAAAGGAGTAAGAAGAAAAACAGAATTTACATCCACTTCTTTCCTATCTGAAAATACATACTGTAACCAAAGGTGATTTGCAAAAGTTCAACATATCAAAAGAATATGGATGCCCTACTATTTTAAATGTCTCTCATTTGTTGAGAGTCTGGAGAGTCCCATTTTAAACAAAACAAGACCAAAAAAAAAAAAAAATTATACAGTATGGCCTTCCTAAAAATGATTTAAGGAGTTAGAATAAAGATATTCCTTAAAAAGATCAAGGAGTTGGAATAAAAGCAACTGTTAAGGACATAATTCAAATGTCTGTGAAATTACTCATAAACGTGAAGTAACTGCTTCCTGCTGGGGTTATATACCTACATAGTAATTGCTATTAGAGTAACCAAGCGGCAACTGATAGAACAGTGACTTTCAAACTTTTTCATCTCATGGCATACGTACGCTAGTTACTAAAACTCTGTGCAACACCAAAAAAATACGTATTTTGCAGATTTGACCAAAAAATAGGTATAATTTTGATTCATTTTCACTGGATGGCTGTTGTCATTTTTTTTTTTTTATTTGACAGTCTAAGAGAATGTAGGTCAGTGCCCCTGACTAAATAGTCAAGTATTGCATGTTTTAAAGAATGCTTGTGGCACAGTGCCTACCATGGCATACCAATAAGAGAGGTATTATTAACTATGCACTTATTGCTGGTAATGTGACATATTCGAGTCACATTATTCAAGTGATTTGAATTTATACAAATCAGTATTATATTAAAATAATTATATTATTATTAGTCCAGTGTCAAGGAGGCAATGACTTTCAAGCTGGCCATCCTATCTAATAAAGAGGGAATATGCTAATTGATCATCACACCCTCACAAGATGATGGTGCCCGCAGCCACAAGATGGCAGCACCCAGTCCCCTCAGCCCTCCCAGGGAGCAGGTATGCGGCACGCACGGCTGGGCCCATCTCCAGGTGAGCCCGGCCACTCAGCGTGCCTGCCTCCAGAGTCCCCCAGTCCCCTCAGCCTCCCAGCCCCCCAGGGCCAGCCCAAGGTGCAGGCAAGCCTTAGATGGCAGCTGCTCTGCTGCCCAGAGCTGGCCCAAGGCACAGGGAAGGCTCAGGCAACCAGGGCCAGCTGATGCTTGCGCTGCTGGCAGTGGCAGCAGCAGAGGTGTGATGGGAGCATTGCCTTCCCCTGATTGCCGGGCTCCCGCACTGTGAGAGGGGGCAGGCCGGGCTAAGGGACCCTCCTCCTCCCTACCCTCTGCCACTCTAGTGCGTTAATTTTCACACATCGGGCCTCTAGTTAAGGAGCATTTCCCCCTAGTAGAGAAGGAGGTTCAAATATAACAAAACAAAAGCAGCAAAGAGCTAAACCATGGAAAAATAAAAGACTTTGAGATTGAAACAGGATTGCAGAGTTGAAACCTGAAAAGTTGAGAATGGACTATAAAGAGCTTAATTGCACTTTAAGAATGTTTGTGTTTAAAACTACAGTCAACCAAGTGCACTGGTGGTTTTAAAACAAATGACAATGAAGCCACAATCATCATGCCTCAAATTAAAACACAAACAGGGATTTTTAAATGTATGTTTAATTGTTTGGCCTTGAACTATCTAGATGGATGGTCTGACCTTGGCCATGAATTAGAATCACTTAGAGAGCTTTTTAAAAAAGAACAATGGTAGGGCCCCACTCCCTGTTTTAGTTGGTTAGGGCAGGGGAACTGAGATCTGTAATTTTTAAAAGCTACCCAGGGAATACTAATGAGCATAGAGGATTGAGAATCATTGAACCAGGTAATTTATTTTTTACCTTAACTACTTCAATATTTTAGGCCAAAAAGAAAGTTCTGTACTTATTGGTCTGGAGAAATGTTCCAGCTAACCATCAAGGCAGGAATGTTGATACTTTAGAGAGCTGAATTTTATGACCCTGTGTATTAAAATGAAGTGATACTTTAAAAATAATTCTCACATGGCTCAAAATAGAATGCCATCTCCAAGATGTGGTTTCAGGGATCAAGCTTGATTTTAAATATGGGTTATCCCTGGCTCGTGTTGTTCACTGGTTAGAGGGTCAGCCCAGGCTCAGAGGGTTTCAGGTTTGATTCCCAATCAAGGGCAAGTACCTCAGTTGCCAGTTCAATCCCCAGCCCAGCATCCATGTGTGGGAAGCAACCAGTAATGTGTCTCTCTCACATTGATGTTTCTCTCTCTTTCCCTCCCACCCTCCCACTATCTCTAAAAATCAATGGAAAAGGTATCCTTGGGTGAGGATAACAAAAAATAATTTAGAATAAAAGAAAAATGGGCTAATTTTTTTTACTAGCTTTAACTTCCTTTTATTTATTTTTTTAAATATATTTTATTGATTTTTTTTTACAGAGAGTATGGGAGACAGAGAGTTAGAAACATTGATCAGCTGCCTCCTGCACAACCCCCGCACCGCAGCCAAGGTACATGCCCTTGACGGGAATCGAACCTGGGACCCTTCAGTCCCCAGGCTGACACTCTACCCACTGGGCCAAACCAGTTAGGGCTTGAACTTCCTTTTAAAGCATTACCTACCTGCCATCAGATAGAAGTGGAGTTCTATTGGGTTAAACAAATATATGCGAAAGCTAGTGAATCAAACCCCAAAGTCCACAGATTAAGAAAGGCTTATTTCCTATGGCAGTTAAATGAAAACTGATACCCAGGAAAGATAATAAAGAAAATAAACTCAAGTGCAAAGATCAAAGAAATAATAATTAGACACAAAACATGTAACAGATGGCTAACATAATGGTATTCAAGCTAACCCTGCAGCCTGTTTTTCTAGAACATTCAGAATTCATTCCAAAGCCCCAAGTAACCCAAGTTCAATCACCAAACTGTCACCCACCTCTCCTGCCCACAGACTGTTTGAAGTTATTTAATGAAGTTTCCTCCCCTAGTCTTTCCTTCTGTAACAGGTTATGCAGAATCTTAGAAATAACTCTCTGCTAGCTTTTCTCTCCTTAGAGACCTTAGGAAATGCCTTTTCTATGTCTGATCTAGCTGTCTCTTCTGTGAACAACCTAAAAGAGGGGAAAAAAATAAACCTCTATTAAAGAGAGTACAAAGTCTTTAATCTTGTGACCTTCAACTTCCATCATGAATTTTCACTTTTCCTCATTCTCCCTTGACTTCCTTAGAGTTTGTGTCATAGAATCTCTTCTCTTGAATTCTGTGGATAAGTAGAAGCAGTTTTATAAGTTGCTACAATATTCTGAAAGAGGCTTTTAAATGTCTTTAATACTAACCATCTATTTGTTGTTGCTTACCCACTTCAAAACATAGTTTACTAGTAAGTAAGACCTACATAGCAAACATTTTAAACATACAGAAGTCTGAGCTGTCATTTTGATAAACAACCATATTACTAGGCATATCCTATATAATAAAAACCTAATATGCTAAGTGTCCAGTTGTCCATTCAACCAATCAAAGCATAATATGCTAATGATATGCTAAGGCTGCTCAACCATTCGCTATGACGTGCACTGACCTCCAGGAGGCAGATGCTCTGACCTGTAGGTTAGCTTGTTGCGAGGGTCTGGCCCATCGGGACTGAGAGAGATGGGCCAGACATGCCCTGGAGCCCTCTCGCAGTCCCTTCCCGGCTGGCCAAGCTCCCAAGCCCCTTCCCTGCCCGGATCATGCACCGGTGGGGTTCCTCGGCCTGGCCTGTGCCCTCTTGCAATCTGGGCTAAGCCCCCCCCCCCCCAAATGCACAAATTGCATGCACTGGGCCTCTAGTAGGTAAATATGTGTAAAGTTTCTATGCATTACAAATGTGTATTGCTTAAATGTAATTTTAAAAGAAGCAAACAAGAATGGGTTGATTCAGCCAATTTCCACATCACTTTTCATTATCTGGACTTTTGCCTAGATACCTTATAGTTACGTGACCAGTTTTCAACCATAAGGCAAAAATTACTGGGTGGTTTTATTCCCATAAGAAATTTTCATGTTGTTTTTTTTACTGATTTATCATGTTTGCTTTTTTATTGTTCTGTATTTCCCTTCTTCAAATTTTTAAATAAAACTCACCAAAGAAAATTTATTTGCATTTTATAAATCTAATTGTTCAACTAGCACACTGTATACTGTCAGTAAAGCATACTGTCATAAATTCTTTGTGAATTATTAAACAATACTACATTCCTTGCTTAAAAGAATATAGATTATCATGAATGCAGATTACCAAAAATGTAAAATGTTATATTTATTTTATTATGATGGCAATCATAGATGTCTACAGCACAGCTTTATTGAAATAAACATAATATAAATAGGCTTTTCAGAAATAAAGTTAATTTGTGTTGGTTTTTTCCATATTCAAACTAATAATTAGGATTTTTCTCCCACCACCTTCCTTTACCATATAAGAATGAATTTTTGTTTTCCTTTACTTGCTTAGAAACCCCCTAAAAGCTACAAAATCTTTTATTAATGGCATTATATACACACATATATGCATGTATGGCATATATTAGTATGTGAGCATATGTAGAGTCTGAGAAAGTGAGACACCTTATTTTTCAATCAATTTCACCCAAGATTTTCTTTTTTTTTTTTAATTGATTTTTTACAGAGAGGAAGGGAGAGGGATAGAGAGTTAGAAACATCAATGAGAGAGAAACATTGATCAGCTGCCTCCTGCACACTCCCTACTGGGGATGTGCCTGCAACCAAGGTACATGCCCTTGACTAGGATCAGATCTGGGACCCTTGAGTCCGTAGGCCGATGCTCTATCCACTGAGCCAAACCAGTTAGGGCTCACCCAAGATTTTCATCAACTTCTGGGAGAATTCTATTTAAAGCTGAGGAGAGGATGTGCTCCTTAGTCAGTGGGCGTGATTTCATGAAATGGGAAAGGCTGTTTGTAAGCCCCTTTTTAGCTTTGGCTTTACTCCCCACCCCCACCCCCACCCCCACCCCCACCCCCACCGACGAGCTAACTTGACTAACCTAAATACAGTGTAGAATTATGGCAAACTAAACTCTTTCCTCAGTTATGTGCTTCTCCCCCAGATAAAAGACTGCTTTAGGGGAATTTGGATTCTGGTGATTTGGAGTGTAAGTTTGTTTTCTCTCTCTCTCTCTCTCTCTCTCTCTCTCTCTCTCTCTCTCTCTCTCTTCATTTATCCTGGCCATATTAGAGATGGTCTTTTAAAATATACTATTAATTTTTTAGGGAAAATGTCCTCTTATTGCAGATTTATGGCCCTAGTCTCAGACTTCCAAATACCTTATGCCAATATTGTAAATTTGATTGTGATGCTGTAAAGTTACAGTTAAGGTATAATTTTTAAAAAGCATCTCATCTTGTAGTTTGGAATAATAGTTATAAAGCTGGTCTCTATAGAAGCCACTATAATTTATGATCTTGAACATCAGATAATAATGCAGAGGATTATTGGCCAAAACATTTTTTAAATGAGAGATATTTTACTGAATTGTCACTTTCTCAACTCAAGTCAGGAGAGGAAAGTGTGCTCCTAAAATGACTACCTTTTAACCAGAGATTATCGTTTTCCATTTCTATTCGTTTACCTTTCTTTGGGGGGGGGGGCAGATGCATACTAAATTAAATAGGATTTATTGGTTCAGCTAGGTTCTGAATTACTGTGGATTAGGAGATTCATTTCTTAGCCTTTTTTCATTGAAATCCATCAGGACCCATGTGGTCTAGCTAGTATTCTGCATACTTCCAATGCTTAATAAATATTCCATTACAATATTAGCATAATAATAAATCACCTTAAAGTACTACATGGAGTATTAAGTGAGGTCCTATTCAGTTAGAGCCAAGACATCAAAAAGGTTTATTTTCTCTCTATCATACAAAGTAATTTAAAAGCTCCCTTTCCATGAAATGTTCTTGCCTCCATAAGATGTCTACATATAACAAAGTGAAGTGGTGAAGTTGTATCTTCCAGTTACATATTTTATTTCCTCAATTTATTCTAGAGCCTGAATTTGCCATTTTAATAAGAGGAAATTTAAAATTGGGCAGACTAAAATGGAAATATCACCATTTGTCAATAAATGCCCTTTTCCCGATGGCAACACTAAAATCTTCATACAAGTTTACTGGGCCGGCAGCTCTGTAGTGTTCCTTGCCATTAAGAAGTTCTGCTTTGTCTGTGTTTGGTTAGGTCACACAGACCTAGACTAACAGCCGCTGAAAACATGAGGATTTTCTTTACTGCTTCAGAAACAAAATTAACTTTAAAAAAATTCAGTTAATACAATCTTATCCTAACTGGTTGCTTTGAAACTATCATCAAGGCAACAAATAAAAATATTTTCTCTCCAAAAGTATTGTTCAAATAATTCCATTTTCTCTACCAAATAGAAGAAAAATGATGCATCATCTGTGATAGGTAGCGAAATGGCCAAAATCCCCCCCCCCCCTTACAGAATACTTTTGCAGTTACTCCCTCCCATCAATTGACAGAGGCTATTTTAACACCCTTTGAATATGAACTGATTTGGGGACTTGCTTTGGCTAACAGAAGGTCGCAGAAGCAATGTTGTACCAATTCTGAGCCATGCCTTGTCCCGACCCGCGGGACATGCAACATGGGGACTTCCGCAACGGTTCCTGCAAGGGAATGAAAGGATAGGAGACGCGAGGAAATGGAGGCAAGACAGGGTTCTGATCAAGCCTCAAAATCTTATTTGTTCAGCAGAGCAATATATACTTTAGGAGATGGGGGTGGGTAAGGAGGTTCATGGGAATTAGCCTATCTGCAGACTCTGGAATAGCAGTCGTTACTTCAGGGCAGAAGATATCTATCGGGTTAGAGCAGACCCAGGAATGGCAGTCGTTACTTCAGGGCAGAAGATGTCTATCTTTGGCTGTAAGCCACAGGTCTGGTAACTAGAAGGTTTTACTAAAACTTTTTAAGTTAGCTTTGTATAAATCAATCTCTTTTATGGTTCCCAACAATGCCTCAAGAGGCATTGCAGCTTCTGCTCTTTCTCTAGGAACTCTGCCCAGTTGCCCTGTGGACAAGCTGAAACTAGCCTTCTGGTTGATGAGAGAGATATAGCCCATTCCCCTGCATTGTCCCTACCAACCCCCAGAAGCAGAGCTGCCTACCTGACCAGCCACTGTCAGCAGATGCAGGAGAAATTCCCAGCCAGGACTAAAAGAACTGCCCAACTGAATCCATTCTAAATTGCCGACCCACACAATCCTGTCCTGAATAAATGGTTCTTGTTTTCAGCCAGTACATTTTGGGGTGATTTGTTATACAGCCATAGATAACAGGTACAACCTTCTTCTTAAATTATTGGAAATAATTTTTTAAAATATTACTCAGCTCCAATAAGTGCTATTCTTTCACAATTTGGATTTCTATTACTGAGTTACTTGGTGTTAAGTCTATAATTGGCAAGCTAACTTTCTGTATATTTATTTTAAGACATGCTTTTATTAGATTTTTAGAGAGAAGAAGAGAGAGAAACATTGATGTGTGAGAGAGAAACATTGATTGGTTGCCTCTTGCACCCCAACCAGGGATTGAACTCATATCCTGAGCATGTCCCTTGACCGGGAAATGAACTAATGACCTTTAGGTGCATGGGACAATGCTCAACCAACTGAGTCACACCAACCAGGGTGCTTTCTGCATATTTCCAACAGAAATGTTTGTCTCTGCTACTTTGCAAATTTCCTAAGGTGTCTTTTTTCTTCAACAAAAACTTCACATGGAACCCTAAATGAACACGATTAACATGCAGGCCCTTCTGATCCTCTTTGCTTAGAATAGCAAACCTGAACAGATGATTTACCCAGAGGTGATTCTTCCTCTAAAGTGGTGCCCAGCAAGAAAAATGAAAAGGTAAAATCAAAGGAAGCGATGTTTAGCTTCATCTCAAATCCCCACATCACTCACTACCATTGATTTAATATCCTGGCACCTCCATATTTCAGCAGGAAAACCTGCCACAAGACAGAAACAGTGGCGACCCTGTAATGGTCATCTTACTGTCATCTAACATCAAATTACAGCATCTCTGATGTTGGCTGACAGCCACAGCAGGACTGGGGATGTACAGCTCTCTTTACATAGATGGAAAAGATGTGTTTCAAGGAAGCAAGATATAAAATGAAATCTTATATATCAGGCCTTATCTTCCTATAATATAAAGTTCTGAAATTGGAGGGGAGTTTTGTCAGGGCCCTTATTCATACTCCCTCAAGTCTTTACTGGACCAAACTCCCAGTGTGTGCTCTCCAGGAGGAGACTAACCCACACACTCAGCGTTGTGCTTTCAGCATCCATCGCACTCTCTAACTGAGAGAACCCAATCGTGGCTTTCTCACCCTTTGCTGTTTGGTTCCTCCCACATTTTCCAAGTTCTCTTATTTTGTCTCCAACTAGTTTCTTCTGGCTGCTCGACAATGACGCACAGCTCAGTGCCAGGCACATAGGGAACACATAGAAAGTATTTGTGGCCCTGACTGGTTTGGCTCAGTGGATAGAGCGTCGGGCTGTGGACTCAAGGGTCCCAGGTTCAATTCCAGTCAAGGGCATGTACCTTGGTTGAGGGCACATCCACAGGGTTGGGTGTGCAGGAGGCAGCTGATCAATGTTTCTCTCTCATCGATGTTTCTCACTCTCTATCCCTCTCCCTTCCTCTCTGTAAAAAAACTCAATAAAATATATCTTTAAAAAATTGGTTGGTCATTTTTAAAAAAAGTATTTGTGAAGTAAATACCCCTTCCCTAAACACAGGTGCTCTTCTTTAGCCCTGGTTTCCTTCTTCACTAACATGATCTTTAACAATCACATTCATACTTGCAGCTCCAATTATGGTCCCTTTGTGGGTGTCTCCCAAGCTTCAGCTCTAGAACCATATGCTTTCCATCATCAGACCCACATTCCCAGCCTTCTCATTTACTTGTTCACAAGCCCCAAAACTGCATCTATTCCATCAACATACCCAGACACCCACGTCCTGTCACTCCTGCTCTCTAGCATATGCCAAGGTCAGGATAAAGTCCCCACTTAGTTCCCAAATGAGAATTTCTAGCTGGCAGGCTTGATAAAGCAGAGGACTCCGTATTCTGTTAAGGAATGTAAAGAACGTCCCCAATTTCTCATTTCTATATCAAGTTACCTCCTACCTGGTCTCAGCTACCCACTCTCACTTCTTTCTGTTCAGTATATACTCCAAACTCCATATCCTGCATGCAGTATGGTATATATATGGCTGGAGTGATCTATTCCAGGCGGAAACCTGATGTGACTCTCTATTATTTAAATTGTGTTCCATACCTCTCAAATAAAGGTAGAATTCTCAACATGGCTACCAAGCCCCGCATGAGCTGACCCCTGCCCCCCTCTCTGACCTCATCTCAGAGAAGCCTGTACACACACACACACACACACACATGCACACATGCACCAGCTCAAGCCACTGAACCTTCACCCTTGTCCTCAGAGAAGCCATTCAGGTCCCTGTCTCTGAGTCTTCGCTTATTTTGTCCCTTTGCCTGAAACATTTTTGCTCCCACCTGTTAAACTTGCATTCATCCTTCATATGTCAGCTCAGATGTCACTTCCTCAGGGAAGTCTCTTAGAACTGATCCCACAGAATAGAGCAGGGTATCTCTAAATAATCACATAGCACTGAATTTTTTTCCTTCATATCACCTGTCCCTTGATTAAAATTGTATATTTGTGTGGCATTTCCTCTGCTTCCCCTTCTGGTTCAATTACTCTCCGTCACATCTCCAAAGCATAGCATGGTGTACATATATGGAATAAATGAATGAAAATAGCATACTGGCACTTTACATTGTTTTTTTCCTGGTTTCTATGAGGAACCATAGCTCAGGGTTCTATAGAAAGCAGTGGGGCTAAGAGGGAAGGAGAGTCAAATGCCTCTCAGAGAATTGGAAATAAAGGATTTACCTCAGGGGGTTTAATCGGAAAGGCTTCATACGATGGACTCCAGCAAAGACATACAGAACCAACCTTAAAGTAGTTGCAACTAGAGCCAGATCTAACTGAAAGTCTCTCCATATCTAAAGAAGGTCTGTGGCAACTCAAAGGTAGCCAGTCAGAAATGGAGCAAAGGAAGTGAAATAAACCGAGGTTATTCACAGTTCTAATTCCCAAGTGTGTGTATATGTGGAGCTGGGAAGCTCCTTGGTCAGATTGGCAGGTACACACAAATTGTAAACAGCTCCCCACCCCCCAACAGCTTCAATACAATAATACCATTACATATTCAATGCACATAATGTCTTCCTTTGTTCTGAGGCTACCAAACCGTTAATAACTTGCCTCCCATGTAGCTTGCCATTCATTCACAAATTTATTGAGCATCTAATATGTGCTATGTCTTGAGGATATAATGGTTACTGCCCTTACAGAGGTTTTCTGTCAAGCCACAATTAAGAAAGCAAATTACCATCAAAGTATTGGGCCCCACAGCGGACTTCCTGCCTGTCTAAGGTCCTTTCCTCAGAGAACCTCTCCTCTCATCTTTCTGATCTTGTTGAAGTTATGTGTCGCCATGAAGTGGCACGCTGCTCCACCACCACACCCTTAGCACCACGACAGGGTTAACCAGGCCAATCAGGGTCCCTGCTAACATTTGCAAATGCAACTGGGATTAAAAAGGCCTCCCTTCTTTGGGGAGTTTGAGTTTTGTAGACATAGGCTTGGGGCTGTCAGCTACCATCTTCCCTACTCTGGGGAGTAGGGTTGCTAGCTTTCACAAATAAAAGTACAACAGGATCGGTCTGGATGTTCTTCTGAGAATCCAGGGCAGAGCAGAAGCAGGGAAACCATCTGGAGCCTGATGCTCAAGAGCCTGTCGGATAGTTGCTACAATCATTAATTATATCACATGCACTTTAGGTAAATTCTACATGTCAGGATTTTAGGATTACTATTTATCTATTTATTTTTACTTATTTTTCTTTCCTTGGCACCATTTGACTTTGAAAACCAACAATGTATAATTTGGGGCTGAAAAATGGTAATGAAGATACATGAATATCAATAAGTGATCCTTTCCCCAGCATTTCTGTTTTAGAAGAATCCACGGAACAAGAGGGGAGATGTTAAACGGTGCCCTCATTATCTGATGTCACAAGTCAAAAAGCAACCAACCCTTCTGCAGCCAGAGGTCAACTTAGCTGCTGGTTTCCATGCAGGTGAATTATGGCTTAAGAAATAAAAATTTTGGAACACTAATAATATACATTGAAAGAAACAAGAAGGGAGGAAAGATGCATGAGCTTAGGGAAAGGATTTTATAATGTTTCCTAGTTGACTCAATGATAAATGTACATAATTAATCATAGACACCATTTTGGCAAATGATATTTTTAAACGATAGAGGCAATTATCTGTACAATTACATATGCACAGAGATGCTTTATTTTCTGACTTTCAACCGGCAGCCTACCTTACAGAATAGGTAAGACTCTTACCTAATTCAGCATCCTAATTTGTAAACTCCATCTAAAGAGGACTTTTTTTTTTTGGTGGTTAGAGGAGGTTCAGAAGAGGATTATAATAATGATAACTTCTTGGTTCTACTATGAATATCTTTGTGAAACTATTTAATCACTTATAATTTCAACCCATGAAACATGTTATACTAGTATATTCTCATTCCCCTCTCTCTTTAAAGTAATATAAAATAACTCGAGGCCCGATGCACAAAAATTCGTACAAGAGCAGGCCTTCCTTCCCCCTGCTGCCAGTACCGGCTTCCCTCCAGCACCTGGGACCCTGGCTGGCTTCCCTCAGGCTCCAGCTTTGTCAGAAAGGATGTCCAGAGTGATGTCTGGAAGACGCCCTGTCTATTAGCATATTATCCTTTCATTATTATAGATTTTTGAATGCTCTCCCAATAAATATTCTGGAAACAAATAGAAAAACTTGTGTAAATAAAAGAATATTTTCTACTTTCTCTTATTCTATTAAAATGAGAGAAAATTTCAGCATCTACAGTATACAATTGTCTTTTTTCTGACTTGATAGAATGAACACATACTCTGCTATTTCTTTAGCTGGATGGTCTTATCTTACAAAGGCAGTGTGGTGTGGTGAAGAGTTTAGGCTGAAATCAGACAAATACAGTTTCTAATCTGCCTCTGCAATTTAGCACGATTCTAACCTTGAGCACGTAGCTAAATGCTGCTAAGCCTCAATTTCTTTATAAAGGCAATTCTAATCATATCAGTCTCATAAAATAAGCTGTGAGCAGTACACGAGATAATGTTTATGAAGTATCTGGTCTAATGTCAGGGACTCAACACATGTTCAGTACCGTAGTATTATTAATGTTAACTCTTCCCTCTTATTAAATTTCTTTACTATCTTATCCTTCTAAAATAAATCATAATGTCATTCTATCATTCACTTATTCTACCAATGTAATTGAATGTTGTGCATACAAACAAGATATCTGTATATAAATAAATCAGTCATTTTGGATATTAATAAGGAAAGGATGGGTTGTTCAGAAAATGGCTTGGACTGATCAGTTGCCAATTTTAATCTCTAATTCAGATGCTCTAAATCTGTGTTGTCTAATGCAATAGACATTAGCTACATGTGGCATTGACGATTTGATACATGACTATTTAATCTAAAATGCTCTGAATATGTAAAATATACTCCAAATTTTCAAGACTCAGTATGAAAAAAAGATTCCAAAATCTCATTTAGGATTTTTTAAAATATCGATTGCATGTTAAAATGACAGTATTTTGTATATATTGAGTTGTGTGAATATATTATTAAAATGAATTTCATCTGTTTCTCTTTAGTTTTTAAAGTATGTGGCTCTGAGGAACACTATAATTTTGTTGCTCACACTTGTGGCTAGTGTTATGTTTCTATCGGGCAGCACTGGTCTATATATTTAAATACAGCAAGAAGCCGAAAGGGGAAGTGAAGGAAGGACCCTGGCCCATGTGCTTCCGTTGGTTCAGCATCATCCAGCGTAACAAAGTGTTGTGCATTCGATTCCTGGTCAGGGCATGTATCTAGGTCTTGGGTTTGATCCCTGGTCGGGCGTGTGCAGGGGGCAAACCACCAATGTTTCCCTTTTGCATTGATGATTTTCTTTCTCCCCTCTCTCTCCCTCTCCCTTCTTCTCTAAAATCAATAAAAATATTTTTTTTAAAAGGAAGGAAGGGAGGAGAAAAGGAAGGAAGGAAAAAGAAAGGAAAGGAAAGGAGGGAAGAAAAAAAAAGAATCTTCAGAGCCCTAACCGGTTTGGCTCAGTGGATAGAGCATTGGCCTGTGGACTGAAAGGTCCCAGGTTCGATTCCAGTCAAGGGCATGTACCTTGGTTGTGGACACATCCCCAGTAGGGGTGTGCAGGAAGTAGCTGATTGATGTTTCTAACTCTCTGTCCCTCTCCCTTCATATATACATATATATATATATATATATATATACACACACACACACACATATATGTATGTATATATATTATATATATATATATTATATACATAATTTTCAGAAACTGGAAGATATAAGTGTTAAAAGATACTATAGTGGAATAATCCTTCTTATGCATAACTCAATGGTAAAAATCAAGAAAACTGAAATACTGTGCCAGGCACTTAGTAAATGCCAGCTTGTATTTATTTAATGATCACTGCTTATATTTTAGGTACCATACTAGGTACTACAGTTACAATGATGAGCAAAACAACCTAGTCTATACAAAACTATTAATTCTAATGAGGAAAACAAAAATGTTGCGTACCTTTCCCTTATTTGCACAATAAATAATAATTTATATTTTGTTATTGTAAAAACAACAATGGAATACTGAAAGGCATTTTTGGTCCCTTTGACAAAAACTTAATTTGCTAATAATATACTGGAAAGGTGTTTGTTAATAAAAAAAATAATGTAGAAACACTGATCTGGCATCTATTTCTGTATCACACATATCATTCTCACACAAGTCACTTCTGAGTCCTTTAACTGTATGGCGATGCTTGCATATATGCATATACAAACACGTTTGCATACAAATACCCAGAGCAAATAGTCCATTTCGGAGCAGTCACAGCATCTGCTGCCCCCTCCCACCTGCAGGCTCTAACAGCATGGAGGAGCCTTGCGGCCCCTGGGGCTCCCTGGCCTTTTGTCATGCTGATTAGGATATGAGCTGAGCTGCAGGATTTACATCTTAAAGGAAACAGAGCCCCAGACCCAGAAAACAACAATCTTGGAGGCTGGAGGGAGTAAAGGAAGGTTATAGGGAGCCAGAGTTTGGGGGAGTAGGGGGAGAGGAAAGGAAGAAGAGGAGAGAGAGAGAGAGAGAGGAGAGAGAGAGAGAACAGAATAGTTACCTTGGCAAGACATGCAAGATATTGTGATATGAGATGAAATACTGAGCTATTGAGGGATGAAGTGGTGCTGAGATTCTGAGAGAAAGAGAAAGCAGAACGAGCAATAAGCAGAGGCAAGAAGATCCCAGGAAGCCTTGCTGAGGATTCTATAATCCCTTGGTGATTTTCTAAGAGGCTGCAATGAGGATTTAAAATGCTTTTCATTAATTCTTGCTATCCAACTAGTGTTTCTACTGGCTATGTAACCACTGACTCTGTGGTGAGAGCATCTTTGTTAAATTAATTAAACAAGGAGGCCATTAAACTGACGTGGCTCTAAGGCCATGAGAGCCTAGGAAGCAAACCAAACCTAAGCCTATTAATGCCTCAAAGTTAGGAAATCAAAATGCTAAGAACAACCAATCACAAACAACAGCCACCTAGGCTTTAAACTGTAACTGATTATATAATTTCTTTGCTTCCACACTTTCTCTATATAAGTAGTATTGTTGCAGAAAGACCACAAAAACTAAGTGATGCTTTGAAGAGGTGGAGAAATCACAGCTTTATTACACGCGCGGACTCCGGGATTAATCCAAATCAGAGTCGGGGGTAGCACTCGAGAATCTTGCTTTATAGGTGCCCCTCGAGTTCATTGATTTGCAAATATACTCCCTCCCCCCAAGTCCCTGAAAGGAGAACTCCCCTCATCCACCCTTCCCCCAGATACAGGGCTCAAAAACAAGGCTCCCTCACCCCACCTACCAGGGGACAGGGCTTTGTTTGGTTTAATGGCCTTGCAGAACCAGCCTTCCTCCTCAGTATCCTGAGCTCTGGGGTTGGGGTGCTCCTAACCACTTCTGGTTTGGTACTGCCCAATACAAATTGATTTTTGCTCAAACCCTTAAAAATTTTTAAATGCCTCAGTTTATCAGTTCAGAGTTCAAAGCAGTCAAGTGTGATGGGGGTCTCCCTTCTCTGTGTCCAGCACAGAAAGAAAGATGAACAGGTTCTTTAAGTAGAGGCGCTTGGGATTGAGAGAGAAATGAAAGAGACAGGACACAGAAACAGAAGAAGCTGGGACCAGGTGAGGGATCCGCTCTCTGATGGAGGGACAGACAGGCAGAGAGCCAGCACCGGAAATAATTTTAACATATACTCGAAGTAACAGGAAGTTACATCACATCTGGGTGGGCCCGGCTGGAGGTTGTGGCTCCAACTCAGGGCCCCTCCTACATTGCAGGGCCAGTCAGAGGGAGGAGAGTCCTATTCATTCCTAGTTCTTGGCTGGATCTTCATATCAAAAACCCACTCCCTGGCACTTGGGCTTTGAAGAGTTGAGCTGAGGCACTTTCTCCTGTGGTTAGATATGCCCCCAAGGTAATGCTGTGCCTACCCCTTGGGTTCAGTCAACATGAACTTAAAAGAAAGCCCAGTCCATGGCCCCTTCCCTGGTAGGGGGCCCTCCACAGTCAACTCTCTGAGTTTCTTCAGGAACTCGGCCTTGAAAGTGAGGGGTACCCCAGCTCTTCTGCTGCCCAAGAGCAGTTGTGATGGTCCCCGCGCCCTAACCCAACAGATGCTCCATAAATATGGGTGCAGTGAGAAATGCTTGGGGTCTGAAGGTGGACTGAATGTGGTATCTCTGCACACCAAATAGGTAGGGCCATCAGTGTGACTCTGTGGCTCTAGGTAGTGATGAAGCCCTCACCTACACAGGACTCCTCAACCTTCATGTTTGTCAAGCCAGGAGCTGAGTGGACTTGGTTTACTGATTTTGCTCAGGTTTCTGATTGTTTTATTGTTTAATATTCAGTCCTTGACAAGTAATTTATATTCTCAGCTTAAATAGACAAGCTCACTTTACTGCAGTCCCAACTCCTCCTGCCCCTGAATCAGGGAAGGGGGAGCTGGGGAAGCAGCGAGGAAATTCCCCAGGTGTGAGGCACTCCCATCATCTTGTCAGCACAGGCTAATACTGGGGAAAGGGAAGGGAAGGGTATACTCCCCGCCAAAGCCTGGGGAAACTGTACAGTTCAGGGTAGGCTGCACATTAGAATCACAAAGCAGCTTTAAAAAGAAAAAGTACCCTTGTGTAGGCCCAATCCAAAATAATTAAAATTGACTTCCTGGGCCTCTATAATAGTTTTAAGGTCCCTGGGTGGCTGGCTTTGATGCTTAGTTAGAGGTAAGGAGAATCCTCTCCTGCATCCTAAGCAAGTTTGCGTGTTCCTTTCTAATAGTAATAGCATAAGTTAGAGTCCCCAGCCTCCAGTCCTCTATGCTTTAGTCAGTAGCCTGGGGCCATGAATGTGAAGAGGTTTCTGGACTTTGTCCCTAACTATTGAGACCTCCCTCATTTACTGGGCCAGTCCTGAGTCATGCTGTTACCTTGGAAATTTTACTAATAGCTCCCATTTCCTTGGAAGAGTCCAGGTTTAGATGGTAAATTATATGGTCCCTCTATACATATCAAACAAGGAAATCCAAGCCAAGCCTAGACTAGCACAGTATTTTCCTGGGATTCCTTCCAGCAGCAATTTTAATATTCTTTCACTCTCTTCCCTCCTCAAATGTCTTTCTTTCCAGTCCTTTCTTTTTTTCTCTTTCATCAGATAAGGCTTAAACACACTCCAAAACAGTCTGTTCCCACACTCTCCCTCCTTTCCACATCCTGAGAATTTTTTTCCCTTCACTTCTACATTTGTACAGTGCAGGTGGAGGCTGCAGCTTTAAAAGATTTTATCTGCTTTGTTCTGTTTGAGGGCAAGGAGAGAAGGAAATATCCTGAAGCTCTGGCCTTTCTCCAGAACTGGAATGACTAGAAAAATGTCCTATCAAGTACAGGGCCCACCAGGAAATCATTGCAGCTGATGAGGGAATGAGACACTGTCAGCGATTCACCTAACGGTCGCCTTAGACCACTGCAGGTAGAAGGAAGAGGAGACAGACGTGGGTCTGCTAGATTCATCCAAATCACAGACTTCCTGAAAAGCAAAGCAAAGGCCATTGACTGGCATCTACATCTCTCCTATCCTGATCATTCTTCTGGATTAGGCCCTAAGCTTTGCATCCCAATGCCTGCATCTGCGGCTCCTTGTACCTGGGTTCTGGGTTTGTTTACTTCCACCCCTTCTTTGCCTTTCATTCTAAATCCGACACATTACAAACACCTCCACCCCTTCCCCACAACCCCTGCAGCCTTGGGCCCTCCTAAAGCTCTTCCTAGATATCATTTCTAAGAACACAGGCCAGAACCAGGAACTACCACTTGGGGCAAAGATGGTGCCCAGGCCACTGAAATGGCAGAGAGCCTCTGGCATGGTCATACATGTCATTGCTTTTTTCATTTTTACTCCCTGGACTGCTCTCTTCTCACCAAAGTTTGGAAGATTTCCTTGCAGGGCTGAAACTAGGAAGCAATATCTGAATCTGTTTTCACTCTAAAGTCTGATTCTTTCCATGACCCCTCCCTTCCATTGAGTTACAACTCAGCTCCTCTCCATCCTCATATTGTCTACCACCCTCCTAAACAGCCTCAGCTCACCAGCTTATTTTGAATATGAGCTGCTAAATTAGTTTATGAACAAAAAAACATTGAGTTATACTAACTACCCACATTTGCAGTTACAGAATACGGTTGTAATGGAGCAGAGGTTGCAAACTCAAAGGACCACACGGGGATAGACTACAGGGTGACTGAGTGAACAGGCTGGGTGAGTCCTAGGGCAGGCTGGCACGGGCCTCACCTGTCTCAAGTGTCCAGCTGCTGTTCTCTCTTTTTTTTTTTTAATGTTATTACATTTATTGGGATGACATTGGTTAATACAATTATACAGGTTTCAAGTGTACATTTCTATGATACAAGATCTGTATATTGCATTGTGTGCTCACCACCCAAACCATCTTCCGTCATTATGTATTAGGGTCTCTCCACCCCCATTCCCCTACCTTCTGGCAACCACCACACTGCTGTCTATGTTCAGGGGTTTCTGTTTTATATGCCACATACGAGTGAAATCATATGGTTATTAGCTTTTTCTGACCAACTTATTTTACTTAGCATAATGCTCTCAAGGTGCATCCATGTTGTCACAAATGGCAGTATTCCACCTTTTCTTATGCCTGAGTAGTATTCCATTGTGTACATGGACCACATCTTCTTTATCCAGTCCTCTCTTGAAGGACACTTTGGTTGTCTCCATGTCTTGGTCACCATGATTAATGCTGCAGTGAACATAGGGGTACATATATTTTCCAAATGCATGTTTTCAAGTTTTTCGGGGATATACCAGGAGAGGGATTTCTAGGTCATATGGTAGCTCTATTCTTAATTTTTGGGGAAATCTCAAGATTGTTTTCTATAGTGGCTGTACCAGTCTACAATCCTACCAGAAGTAGGAATGAGGGTTCCCTTTTCTCCACATCCTCTCCAGCACATGCTATTACTTGTTTTGCTGATAATCAGCTGCTATTCTCTTGCAATGAACTATTGCCATGGAAGAATGCTGGCTCCAAATGCTAGATCTTTCCATTTTTCAAGAAAAAAAGATATCCAGATTCTTAGGACCAATGTATTTTTTATTTTAATATTGGCAACTAATTTTTAAAACTTTTAATTGTATGCTGGCTAAACAAAACTCATCTCTGAGTAGGAACTTGTTCTCTGGCTGCCAGTTTTCCATGCAATGTGAGTTCCATGCTTTTGAATGGGCTCCGGCTCCTGGCAACTCCATGAATGAGTGATGGCCACAATGTCCTGTCCTCACAGCCCAGCTCAGCTCCTGTAGACTCACGCCCGTGGCTTCCTTTATGGAGTCAACCCATCTCATATTTGGTCTTTCTCTTTTTATGTCACTTTCTATTTTTCCCAGCATTGTGTCATTTACAAAAAATCCTGCCTTCTCATGCATGCATGAAGTAGGACACCTTCTAGTATATTCTTAGGCAAACTTTTGCATAATGTGATTTTTAGATGGAAAAAAATCATCGGAGGCAACCCAACATGGAATCAAGTGGTGTGAAAATCTAAGGGATATCCTGGTAACCTACATATAATGGTATTTATGCATAAAGCAACATGAGCAACAATAGGCATTCCATTAAGCGACAAACAGCCACTTAAGAAAATCTTTTAATGAAAGGAGACTTGAAACATTCTATAAGAGGTCCATTGTGCATACTTTTGTGCCTGAACACTTCATTTTTCGTCAACAAAAAGCCTCTAATTGTCTTCTATTTTAAAACATCTTCATCAGCAAAGACACTGAGGAGGTAGTTAGAGGGGAAAATAATGACACTATAAAAGTTGGCAGTGAAATCAGTTAATCCCTTATCCCTTGTGACAGTTTACATTTTGAGTGACAACTGAGGTTATCTACTTTGCAAATATTTCAGCATTATTCTTGAACAAAGTAATAGGAAAACAAATAATTTCCCACTATTACCAGATATTATCTTTTTTTTTTAAAAAAAAAAACAAGATTGATGCTTTACTATTTCAACAAATGCAATAGTTTAAAATGCAATGTATTTCAACATGAATGGCAAAAAAATGGCTAAGTGACTAAGACTCTAGGACAGGGCTTTTCTACCTCAGTCCTACTGACTCTAAGTTAGAGAACCTTTTGAACTGGAGGCCTGTCCTGTGCACTGCAGGCTGTTTAACAGCATCCCTAACCTCTGCCCACTAGATGCCAACAGTACCCAACCCCCCTCGTCACCATGTGAAAGGACCTCCAGATATCACCAAATGTCTCCTGGGGATCAAATGTGCCTCCATGGAGAACTGCTGCTCTAAAGGAAATATTGTACATCACAGCTTGGATTTTGATTCTCAAAAAAGTCTTAAAATGGAGAAGTTTGCTAACTGTATAAAGTCCTCAGGGCACTGTAGGCTGACAAGAAAGTCACTGTATGCCCCACCTATGTGGATCAGTGGTTGAGCATCGACCTATACTCCGGGAGGTCATGTTTTGATTCCCAGTCAGGGCACATGACCAGGTTATGGGCTTGATCCCCATCATGGGGCATGCGGGAGGCAGAAGATCAATGAATCTCTCTCATCATTGATGTTTCTGTCTCTCTCTTCTTCTCCCTTCCTCTCTGAAATCAATAAAAATATATCTAAAAAAAAGGCAGCCCTAGATGTGAAATCCACTCTTCTTGACATGTTTGGCCCAAAACGAACAAAAACCAATAAAATCAGTAGGGCCAGGCAGCGACATCTGGAAGATTCCAAACTACAGATGGGGAACTCCAGCCTTCCTCTGACTAAGTCTGAGGTAAATTTTCAACATATTGAAGGATAGGGTAGTACCAAACGTTATATTTAATAGGGAATCCTTTTTTCATTTTGGAAAGAAAAAAATTTTTTCCAGAAAAACATGAAAGAGTGGTTTGAAAGAGTGGTTTGAAATCAGTAACCCTCAATTTTTTCTTTGTGATTATAGAAGAAATCATCAATTGCATTTCACAATAGAACCTCATAAACACAATAGGCCAAATGCCAGAACAGAAATTAAATGGCTGCGTGATCCTCAAGGGAAGACATACTTTCACTATGAAGTATTCACACCAAACCTTGAGAACAGTACTCGGAAGAGAATGAGCTAGAGCATGTGGTGCTCACATTTGCTGTTTTGACAGAACTTTTTATCAAAAGAACCACAATTTCCCCCAAAAAAGACTACTTAATTTTTATCACATTGTTTTTCTGTTTACAAAAAAATAAGTCCACTAAGTTTTTGGTTGAGTTTTAGTTCATTTAACTTATTTTATCCCAGTTAAATGCTTCAAAATGGTATCTTCTAGTCTTCTTTTTATGATCTATATTTTGTTAGCTTAAATGTGGTTTCAGCTAATATGTATTAGTGGATATATATTATGTACTTGCCAAAACCCATTGAATGTACAACACAAAGAATAACCACTAATATAAGCTATCAACTTTAGTTAATAGCAATGCATCAATATTGACTCAACGATTGTAATATATGTACCACACTATGGCAAGATGCTAATAATAGGGGAAACTGGGGGGTAGAATGGTGGTGGGTGGGCAGAGATGGGGTGTATGGGAACTCTGTATTTCCTGTTCACTTTTTCTATAAATCTTAAATGGCTTTAAAAAATAAGGTCTATTATTTTTTAAAAATCTGTTGTTAATTTTATAATAAAAAAACCCCAAGTGTTAAAATTATTTGGGAGTAGGTGGGAAAAAATCAACCAAAGAACTTGTATGCATATATGCATAACCATGGACACAGACAATAGTGTGGCGAAGGCCAGGGGGTGCACTGGGGGGACAGAAGGGGGCGAGGGCACGCTAGAAAGGGTCAATGGGTGAAAGGGGAGATATATGTAATATTTTCAACAATAAAGATTTTAAAATAAATAAATAGTTAAAATTAAAAATAGCCCTGGCTGGTTTTGCTCAGTGGATAGAGCGTTGGCCTGTGGACTCAAGGGTCCCAGGTTCAATTCCGGATGAGGGCATGTACCTTGGTTTGCGGGCACATCCCCAGTTGGGAGTGTGCAGGAGGCAGCTGATTGATGTTTCTCTCTCATCGATGTTTCTAACTCTCTATTCCCTCTCCCTTCCTTGCTGTAAAAAAATCAATAAAATATATTTTAAAAATTAAAAAATATTTGTTTATTTTTATTATTTATTATTTATTGATTTCATAGAGGAAGGGAGAGGAAGAGAGAGATAGAAACATCAATGATGACAGAGAACATCTGATCGGCTGCCTCCGGCATCCCTACTACTTGGGATTGAGTCCGCAACCTGGGCATGTGCCCCCAACTGGAATCCAGCCTGGGACCCTTCAGTCTGCAGGCTCTATCCACTGAACTGAACCAGTCAGGGCTTGAATGTTTTATTTTTAAATAGGCCTTTTGAAGAGGGTCCATTCCCTGCTTATTCACCGGTGAAAGATGATTGCTCAAGATGAAGTGGGGAGAAAACAGGACTTTTTCTGTTGTCCAAGTTGTCCACTCTCATCCAAACTCCTGGAAAACACTATTTGAGCACTGTGAATAGTGAACCCTTAAGGATCACACAGCCAATAAGTGAAATTGCATTATATTTATGTATTTTTCTCTACTTTAGCAATTCTACATAATTTAATATTTTCTCCTCACAAAATAACCATTGAAATAAAATTCATTCGGAATTGTTTACAATTAATTTTATATGTTAGGCCAAATTTGCTTCTTTTTTAAAAAAATATATTTTATTGATTTTTTACAGAGAGGAAGGGAGAGGGATAGAGAGTTAGAAACATCGATGAGAGAGAAACACCGATCAGCTGCCTCCTACATACCCCCCCACTGGGGATGTGCCCGCAACCAAGGTACATGCCCTTGACCGGAATCAAACCTGGGACCCTTGAGTCTGCAGGCTGACACTCTATCCACTGAGCCAGACCAGTCAGGGCCAAATTTTCTTCTTATTAATAGTATATAATATTCACTAGAGAGACAGTAAGTTACAATGAATCAGGTACCTTTTTCTTGGACTTTATCTATAAAACAGCAAAGATATTGGGCTGGAATACAATAAATTTGTTAAAAACTATTGGTTCCAGTTTTAATCTCTGCCACAGTGGAAGATTTTTCAATATAGAAACTTCCTGGATGGGTGTCAGAAATTCTCCAGGCTAATAAGACTCTCTTCAGTCATGGCAGGGCTCAGAGTAGAGACTCACAGCAGATGTTCTGAGGAGAGAGGGTAGTCTAAAGAAAGTTTTAAATGATCCTGTATTCAGAAGACATGCAGTCTAGTCAGAAAGGTAAGGTCTACACTTATGACAAACATTTAGAAAATACCAAAAGCAGTTTAGAGTAAGTGTGACTGAGTTCAAGAGAAAATCAATGCTGAAAATTTCCAAAGACACAGTTAAAAGGCACAGAACAAAGTGGTAAGCTCATGGGCTCTGGACTTCTAGAGACTCGGGTTCAATTCAAGGTTGTGGAACTCAGGGCAGGTTATTTCACCTCTCTGGGTCTCAGATCCTACATCTGTGGAGCGAAGCAAGGTGAGCTCAAGTCCTTCAATAGGTAGATTTATGGTAAGAGTGCAATAAGTGGTGGTTTTGTCAGTACTGTTAAGAGTAGGCATAGCAGTAGTCATACATCCTGTAAAAGGCACATGTTTCCAAGAAGGTCAGATATAGTTCAGTGGAAAGTAAGGAGACTGAATTTCAACATGAAGGTTTATGTTTCCAAAGCAGTAGGAAGGAACATTTTGAGGTAAGATTAAGAGAGGGAAGTTCCTTTGGGGTTTTATATGGAGTAAAATAAATGTGGTGTTGCCTGGAAGTGGGGCTTGAGGGTTGAGCACTGACCTATGAACCAGGAGGTCATGGTTTCATTCCCGGTCAGGGCACATGCCCAGGTTGTGGGTTCGATCCCTGGTGGGGTGCATGCAGGAGGAGGCCAATCAATGATTCTCATCATTGATATTTCTGGTCTCTCTCTCTCTCTCTCTTCCTTACTGAAATCAATAAAAAAATATTTTAAAAAAATATGGTACTGATATCATTTAGGAAATAATATCTAAAGGCTTGGTGGAGAAGAATAAAAGGTAGAAAGAGAATTAGCTCAGAAGTCAGAAGACCTGGGTTCTAGAGTAGGTTTTACCTTCAGAGTCCTAATTCCCCTCTGATTAGCTGTGTAACTCTGGGTGGGGCTAAATCTTTCACATGTTCACGTGTGAAAATGAATGTGTGGTCTCTGAGGACCACTAAAGACCTGTAGCAAATAAGAGTCTAAATTCTTGGTCATAAAAGTGGCACGATTAAAATAGGAAAAGAACTGCTCTACAAGATCTTTGTATAATTGATTGGAATGAGAAATAGACAGAGGAGGCCCAAGAGAGAGAACGAGTTACATTTACAATGTGCTCTCACAACAGGATAACGGGAATGACTGAATCTGTTAACCTGCTGCAGGAATAGATAGTAACAGGGCCAAGAGTTGGGAGAATGGGAATGACATAAAAATTACTGAACTTGAGAGACAAATATTTGAGGAAGAAAGGAAGCATGACAAACTTATTTTTCAAAGAAGTTGTGTCAGGACATGGCAGGATACTTTTAATATTGAGTAATGAACAATAAATTAGGTTTAGTGATTTGATATAAGTAAAACAGATTATATTGTACATTTACTACCACTTCATCATATTTAAGATTTTATAAAAACTGATTATAAAATTCCCATGAGAACATAAAGGTCTAGGGATAGCCAAGACAAATCAGAAGGAAGGATTTTCTCCATTAGATATCATGAATCAATGGTACCACTACATCAGCTAAAATAATGTAATATTAGGGGAAGGTCAACATATCAACAAATGGAAATACCATCTTACATCAGACCTCAGTGCATGCAGAGGGGACCTTAAAAACCAGCAGGCATTGTAAGTAGTTTCACCATCGATAGGGAAAACAATATAATTAGAACCCTACCTCACAGCATACTTAAAAAAAATTTCTAAATAAATTAAAAGACATAGATGTGAACGCACAACAAAGATCTTTTTATAATTTTGAGAGGGAAGGAAATTCTTAGACCACGCTCAGAAAATAAATATCATAAAGGGAAAAATTGATTAATTTGAGTATATCATTTTTAGTAAGAGTATACATTTGGAGAATAATCTGGTAGGATGTAGGAAAGCTGAAGACACATATATTCTTAACCCAGGAACTCCAATTGTTGTTATAGACTTTAAAGAAATTTGAACATTTGCCCTGACTGAGGTAGCTCAGTTGGTTAGTGTCATCTATACCTATATGGCGAGATTTCAGGTTTGATCACCACTCAGGGCACATGCAAGTATATAAGTATCAACCAATCTCTCTCTCTCTTAAAATCAATAAATAAAAAAATTTAAAAATACTAAAGAAAAAAGAGAGACTTGAACATCTTCTAATTTAATAAAAGAGTAATAAGCAAATTAATCATCTCTCTGGGATGCCTAAACCACGCCCACCAGCCAATCAGAGCGGCTGTATGCAAATTAACCCAGCCAAGATGGTGGCCGGCAGTCACAGAGCTAGAGTAAACAGCAGGCTTCCGTTGCAACTGCCTGCCTAGGCTGGCCGAGCCTCTTCTCACAGTAACAATATTTCAATTATAGAAGCCACACAGCTGAAACAAAGAGGAAGCTTCCTTACCTGCCTAGGCCTCGGCTCAAGGCAACAGTGTTTTAATTATAGAAGATAAATAAACCCTAGAAACCTGATTCCAGCCAGCCTTGCTGGGACCTTCGGTCAATGGGAGCTGTGAGCAGCCCGGAAGCATGAAAACGGCCCTCAACCCCTCACCCAGGCTGGCCAGGCACGCCAGCCAGGTGGACATTCCCTGAGGGGTCCCAGACTGTGAGAGGGCACAGGCCAGGCTGAGGGACCTCTCAAATGCACAAATTTTTGTGCACCGGGCCCCTAGTGTATAATAAAATACTAACATGCAAATCAATCAAATGGTGGAATGACCGGTCGCTATGGCACACACTGACTACCAGGGAGCAGACACTCTATGCAGGAACTGCCCCTTGGTGATCAGTGTGCTCCCACAGGGGGAGCACTACTCAGCCAGAAGCCAGGCTCATGGCTAGCGAGAGCAGCTGCAGTGGTGAAAGCCTTTCCTGCCTCTGTGGCAGTGCTAAAGATGTCCCATTGCTGGCTTAGGCCAACTGTCTGCAGGGAGCTGGCCTAAGCTGGCAATCAGACATCCCCTGAGAGCTCCAGGACTGCGAGAGGGTGCAGGCTGGGCTGAGAGAACCCTCCCTCTGAGTGCATGATTTTTGTGCACTGGGCCTCCAGTTTATACATAAGGAGATATATTGTATAGCCTGTACTGAAAAATTGGAAGCAACCTAAATGCATATCATTTGAGGAATGGATAAGTAAGTAACAATGATGAACCCCATACCTGTTAAGTTTATTTAAATCTTGATCTCGTCCTAACCAGTTTGGCTCAGTGGATACAGTGTCGGCCTGCAGACTCAAGGGTCCCAGGTTCGATTCCGGTCAAGGGCATGTACCTTGGTTGTAGGCACATCCCCAGTGGGCAGTGTGCAGGAGGCAGCTGATTGATGTTTCTCTCTCATCGATGTTTCTAGCTCTCTATCCCTATCCCTTTCTCTCTGTAAAGAATCAATAAAATATATTTAAAAAAACAAAACAAAACAAAAAACCCTTAATCTCCGTGTATGGATACAGATATAACTTAACAAAATGTTAAATGAAAAAGCAGAATTGAATATACCATTTATGGACATTTTAAAAGCTCACAAAAAGCTATTTACCAATTATGGATTCACACACATGTAGTAAAAATGTGGACAATAGACAGGCAGGGTATTTTATGAGAGAAGTTATTTTGGAGAGTGAAGAAGGGCAATATTACCAGAAGGTGTTTAAAGGTTTGCCAACTGTAAGTACCTGTTTATTTTTTTAAACAATAAAAAAAATCTGTTAATATTTTAAAATTCTGACTGTGGATATTGAATGTGTATTATATTTTTTGTATGTTTGAACTATAGATACATTTTTAAAAATATATTTTATTGACTTTTTACAGAGATGAAGGGAGAGGGATAGAGAGTTAGAAACATTGATGATAGAGAAACATTGATCAGCTGCCTCCTGCACAACCCCTACTGGGGATGTGCCCACAACCATGGTACATGCCCGTGACTGGAATCAAACCTGGGACCCTTCAGTCTGCAGGCCAGCGCTCTATCCCCTGAGCCAAACCGGTCAGGGCTAAAATATTTTAAAATAAAGAATTTGCATTAGTAAGACACAATGGGAAAATGCTATTACTCTAATACTTTAAATGTGACCTAGGTATAACTTTTTAAATTTTAAGGCATTAAAATTACTATTTTGGGAGTATTTTGAAACTGTACTTCAGGTTTTCAGAATGATTGGGGGGGGGAGGTTTAGTTCTTCATTTCTCAAATTGTTGAATAAAAATTATATGGGAAAGAAAACTTGCCATAAAACACTGATAATTATATCACAAAAGCATGCTTAGCTTATAAAGAAATTCATTTCATTGCTCCAGTTCAAATTTCATCATGAATTAAAAGGTCAGGGGCCACCCTGATTGATAATATTAGCAGGTTAATAAAATTCAATTTATGAAAATTGACTTTCCAATACAGTTCAAACATGGAAGTGCTGTGTAAAATGAGGTACACCTGTAAATTCCAAGGTGTAACTCAGGCTCTAGGGACTATAGACCCCTTTGATCTTGTCACAAATTGGCTCCTGGAAACCAAGAAGGCCTCCTGGACTCAAGTCTCCAGGGACCTTATCCCTAAGGCATCTCAAAACAAATAAAGTGGCTGAGACAGATGCTGGACCCAGACAGAATGGCAACCATTTCCCAAATTAACCCCCAAACCATGTGAACGCACAATTATCAACATGTAATTATGGCTTTTGTTATTTTCCCCCAGGAAAGTATTCTATGCTTTGGCTTAAATGCATCAGATAGAGTTATTCAGCCTCGGCTGGCAATATTTCTGATCTATATTTTAATAGATTATCCTGAACTGGCCTCCTGGAAGCATTTATGCTGACCAGTTTTGAAAACCTCTTTGTCAGCCCTCACCCTTGCCTGCTAACGCCCAGCTCTAATGGATGAAAGTAGGGGTGATGGTAATCCCTGTCTGCCCAGTCCTGAGAGCCATGCCTGAGTCTGCAAAAACAGTCTGTCTAGAGAGAAAACACACACACACACACACACAACACAACACATAAAACGGAAATAAGGAATGTAATTCAATGAATACTTGGGAACCAAGCTTGAGGGTTTCTTTTTAAAGGAGAAATGATATCAGAAGCAGGATTATGAAAAGAAAGCGTTAGTAAAAATAGAATCTTTGTGAATTAGAATAGTGAGGCCATTTCAAATGGAATTACACAGGATCACGGCAATTAGAATTGGAAAAGATCTCTCCGTCTTTCTCTGTCAGAGCGTGATTACCCCCAGTGGTGTGTTCTCCCGAGCTTAGTCCGGTCTAATTTTAAATGATTCAAGTGACGCAGCCTCCTTGGCTTCTCTTGGGATATCACTTCACAGTCCAAAATAGCTGGCTGCTGGGAGAGCCCTCCTACGCACATTCTTTTATTTCTTTATTCCCATTATTCTGTTTTGTATTTCCCCAATCCACCTTAAAACTACTTTAATTTAATTGTAAATAGGTACAATCTACATTTAAATGATTAAATCCAGCTGAGTCTTAGTCTTTTTGAATAGGCTAATGTCTCTCCAGCTCTCTCTCATACTCACTCTCTCTCACACACACACACATGCACAAACACACTTAAATATATGCATATGTACACACACAAACATATACCCACACATGTACTCACACATACACAATTAGAAAATATTACATAGCCTCAGTGTGTTTCTGAAAAAAATAAATAAAGACCCCTGAGTTTTAGGATACTCACTGATATAAACAATAATAAAAAAATCAATAACCTACTGGGTTTTGTTTGTCTTCTAAGCCTCACCCAAGAATATGTTTTTTTAAAATATTGATGAGAGAGAGAGAGAGAGAGAGAGAGAGAGAGAGAGAGAGAGAGAGACTTTGATGTGAGAGAGAAACATCCATCGGTTGCCTTCTGAACGTGCACCACTAGGGATTGAACCTACCACCTGGGTGTGTGCCCTGATCAGGAACTGAAATGCACCCTTTGGTGTATGGGAGGACACTCCAACCAACTGAGCCACTTGGCCAGGGCTAACCTACTGTTTTTAAATTGATAAAAAGGCAACAAACAATAAACCTAAGAGTTATTTCACTTTACATTATATTTATTATATACAAATTAAGTAATATAATCTTTTCATATAGTGTTTACTCGAGCTTATATGGTATAAATAATATAGGTACACAAGATGGGAAAATTCCATAAATATATTTATAGAAATTATTTTATTCAAACTTTTTTTGCACGCATTGAAACAGTAGAGACTCATACTCCTTCTTGTACTACATTTGGTTTGAGCTTTGAGTAATTTGTAGAGCCTGGGGGAAAAGCTTGGGGTGTTCTAGGTTAATGGAGGTTGCTTAAGGGTATTTAAATTTGATCAAAGAATATAGCTTTACATGTCCTTTCCAAATAGCTGCCCCAAAGTGTTTTTCACACCTGTCAATCAACCAACCAATATCCAATCAGGTAGAAAAATGAGAACCACGGAAAAGAAGCAAAAAATATTAAAAAATTGAGCTTTCATTACAAAGATGGAATACACCATTTTCATAGGTGTAATTTTTTTTATTATCAATTAATATAAGTTTTGAGCTGGAGGGAATTTTAGAGCTAGGAATCTCTGCTACATCACCATCATAATTTGCTGGAATCATCTAGCTCAGTAATTACACAGTTGTGGTCTAAAAAACTTATAAAGTGAGTACAGCAATTTAAACTTTTAAATTTGTCAGTTGGATAAATGTCAGTTAAATATGTGGATTGAGTATGTTTAAACATCAAATTTCTCCAGAAATCTTCTTAAAATTACAACAAAAATATTACAAAATTACAAAAATAAATAAATAAATAAATAAATAAATAAATAAATAAATAAATAGAATGTGAGAGAAGATGGTAGCCAAGTAGACATGTCTGTGAGCTTTTTATTTTTTTTATTTTGGAAGATGAAAGTAAATGGAGTGGTAACAGACTAAATTGAATGGGGGAAGCTAATAATAGCTAGTGATTTTTGAGCACTTATTATGTTAATAATTATAAAAGTTCCATATAATTTAATCCAGTTAAACTTCACAACAACACTGTGAAGTAAGCATTATTAGGTGATGATTTTGAAACAGAGTGAGTAAGACAGCTGCTTTGAGGTAGAAATCCAAAGAACATAATTCCCATGTCTGTGCACAGGAAAATGTTAATGACAAGCAAACTACGTTGTCCCACCAAACCCCACAAAGGCTAAGTACTTGGAGGCACCTTCACAGTGAAAGGAGTGAGGGTTAGGGCTGAATGATTGGTTGAAAGACCATAGCAGAAAAACTTAAGCCATTAGCTCCCCTTTACAGTGATAAATGAAAGAAAATTTTAAGCATTCAAGTGGGTTGAAAGGTTGCAGGATTTTTCATGGCAGAACTGAATCTTCTTTAAAAAAATACTTATAAGTGACATGTGGGTTCCCATAAAATGTCAGTGGGTGGTCAACTATCTGCAAGTCCTACCCTTGTACACAGAGCTTACAATCAGATTTTAATTAGTCACTCTTGATGTCTGTTTCTGTTTACTGCTTTCTCTCTTGCTAATAGTTTGCTTTTCTCTTGTTTTTGTTGTGTATCATTTTTCACTGCATACAGAAGACCAATGGAGACTGAGGAAAATTTCATTTGAATGTCCATATGAAAATAAAAATGAACCTTGACCCCTACCTCACACCATGTACCATATATACATCTTAATTAAATATGGATAATAGACCTAATTATAAAACAATTAAGCTTTTACAAGAAATCATAGGAAAATATATCCATGACCTTATAGTAGCAAAGATTTCTTAAAGGGCACAAAAGGCACTAATCATGGTTGAGGGTCACATTGAGCTGCGAGTGGCCTGCTGGGCATCTTTAGGCATCAGCAACATGGCAAAAGACATTGGGACCAAAATCAAGAACAACTAGACTGACTCCTTTTAGAGTTACTTCCTCAGAACCGGACTAGAAACTGCTGACACAGCTACCTGGACTTCCACAGCTCTGAGAAGGCAATCACTGCTAAAGGGGGTGATGTCTTGTGTGCAAATGATACAGGCATGTGTACAAATCCCCCTACCCCATATCCTGGTGTTGTCCTGGGATGAGCACAGGGCAGAAGGCATGCTTCCCCAGGAGATCTGAACTGGCTCTACCCACTTCCCCTGCTCTCCATCTTCTCCTAGGGAAATGAGGGGGGATCTGGATACATCCCATCCTGGGATCCTAAAACATGGCTTAACTAATAATAAAAACTTGTTGGAAAAGTGTTGTTGTTTTTTAAAAGCACTAATCATAAAAGAGCAGCTTGATATACTGAAATGTATTAAAATTAAAAAGCGTGGTTTATCAGAAGACACCATTAAGAGAGTGAAAGATAGCCTGGATGGTGTGGCTCAGTGGTTGAACATCAACCTATGAACTAGGAGGTCACGGTTTGATTCCCAGTCAGGGCATATACCCAGTTGTGGGCTCAATCCCTGATGTGGGGAGTGTAGGAGGCAGTAGGTCAATGATTCTCTCTCGTCATTGATGTTTCTATCTCTCCCTTTCCATTCTTCTCTGAATATAGCTAATATGCAGTGTCCCCTCAGAGTTTGACCAGGAGACTGGGAGTTTGATCACTCACTATGATGTGCGCTGACCACTAGTGGGTGGTGTGGAATGAAGGAAGGCCTTGATCAGCCTTGATCACTGGCCAGGCCTAGGGACCCCACCCATGCAGAATTTCGTGCACTGGGCCTCTAATACTAGCATATATATATATATAAAATTTGAAGACCCAAACCAGAAAAATACTTATGAGAACATGCAAAGAACTCCTTCAAATAAATAAAAGACAACCTAATTTATAAAATGTAACCAAAAGACTTGAAAACAAATATTACAAAAAAGTATATGTAAATGTCCAATAAGCATAGGAAAAAAAAATTCAACATCTCTAGTCATCAGGATATGTAATTTAAAATGACAATGGGATATTACTGTAAAACCACCAAAATGGTTAAAATTAAAAAGACTGTCCATATCAAGTTTCGGTGAGGATTATGAGCAATTTGAATTCTCAAACTTTGCTAGTTGATGTGAATATAAACTGAAGTAACCACATGAGAAAGTTCTTTGGCAGTATGTACTAAATTTTAATACATCAGCAATTCTATTCATGGGTATATACCTAAGAGAAATGAGTTTAAATGTCTACCAAACCACATGTAAAAATATTCATAGTATTTATTCATAACAGCCTTAAGTTATAAATAATCAAAATCCCCATCAGTAGGAAAATGGATAAAGTGTAGTATATTTACATGGTAGAATGATAAACAGTTATTAAAAAAAGTTTAAAAAAGAATGAACTTCTACTATGTGTAACAGCATGCATAAATCTCAGAGGAAATATTTTTAGTGAAATACAGACGTAAAAACATATATATTACATGATTTAATTTACATGAAGTTTAAGTATAGGTCAAGCTATCTATATTCTTAGAGGTTAAAATAGTGATTATCTCCAGGAGACTAGTCTGATCTGTGAAGCTGAAAATGTTTTCTATCTTGATCGTGTGTTGGTTACATGATTTCTTACATGTGTAAAAATTCATCAAGTTATATATTGAGTATCAGTGCACATTACTGAATATTCATTATTCTCCATGAAACAGTCTGAAAGGTTAAAAAAAGGTTAGGTTGGTATCACAACACATTTGAAGGACTCTAAAAAAGAACAAAATGAAACAAGAGACCATCATTTACCCCCAGAAACTTAAGAGGATAGATAGACAGACAGAGTGATTTCCATGAAATAAAAGGAATGAAAAACAAAGAACAGAGAACAAGGCATGTTTTTGTTTTTGTTTTGTGGGGGAGAGGGGGCCAGGAGCAGGAAGACAGTTAAAATGTAAAAATTGCATAGAAAATAAAGTTAAGGAAATTCTCTAGAAAGCAGGACAAAAAGTTGGGAGGTAGTACAAATTCTAAGATTTTTAAACTACCTGGTCGCTCCAGGCAAACACACTCATCTCACGAAGGCCTTCGTGATTTCACTCTGACTCGGGGAGGGCCCTGGCATATTATCTGTAATGAGGCTGCGCAGTGACTGCAAGACTGCATTTTTAAATTTTTTAATGAAATTATATCAACTCAGTTTGGTGATAACTATTTCCTCAGCTATGATTGACAACTATAGTTTTATGAAGAAAATTGAGAAAACACGTTAATTAAAATTTACTTAATTTTGTTTGGTAGATGAAACAGTTCAACACCTAAGGTCTATATGAGAGGGAGAGAATAACAAATATGGTCCCTTGTGGTTAAACCAGAAACAACAAAATAGCAAGAAAGGGGGGAATAGTGGCCTTTTGATGTATTATAGTACTTTTTTTTTTAATCATTTAACCCTTTTTATTTATTCATTTTAGAATGCTACATTTCAAAATCATGTCTGCTTTTCTATTTTCTTAGCTAAATTAGAGAATTCTGGAAAATTTGGATTATACAGTAAGGCACAAATAGAAAAATCAACCATGATTCTTCTGCAATATTCTACTGATATTTAGTAAAGAATTCTGATACCTTTCTTTCTTTCTCATCATATAGTGTGTGTATATATATATTTGGGAGACAAAATTGAGATTATAAGCAAGCCTACATTCATTTTTACTTAATAATCTATTGTGGACATCTTCCTACATACATAACCATTTAAAATTCATAATATTTCTTAATATGAATGGTTCATAATTTACTTGCCATTTTCTTATTGTTGGAAATTTAGTTTGCTTTGATTTAAAAACATTATAAATAATACAGATGATGATAATATAAAATATTGGTACATTTTTAAGATCATGATTTGTATTTCCAAATTGCCTTTAGAAATGTTATCTACACTTACATTCACACCAGAGGCACTGAGTGAAGTAGCTGCTTCACCGAGCCCCAGCAAAATCTGGAAATTTTCCTTTTTATAAAATCCTCAACAACCAAGAAAAAAAAGGTAATGTTGCTTTTTGAGTTTGAATTGCATGTTTCTGATATTACTGAACATCACTTATATGATTATTGGCATTTTTATTTCCTTCTTTTATGAATTGCCCATTCAGGATATTTTCCCCAAGTTTCAATTGGGGTTTTAATCTTCCTTATTAGTGTGTCAGAGCTTTTAATAAATTAAGGCTACTAAGATAAATACATTTCAAAACTTTTCTCTTTTGTTGTTTTGTTTGTTTGACAAGTTACCCATGTCTACATGAAGGTACATTGGTGAGTGGGAAGATAACTGGAAGAACAGGGGCAAAGGGACTAGCAGCTTATGCTACTTGAGGCACAACCATGTTTGCAAAACAGCTGAAAATGGCTTCAGCAAATCAATAAAGGGAAGGAGGATGGAAGAAATGGTTCTCATGGATAAGATGTATTTTGGGGTGTTTCCCATATATTTGTATTACGTAAGTAGGGTATTAACAGGATAAAGGCTCTCTCAAAAATCTACTCAGAAGTCAATTCTTTGAACCATGATAGCAATCTTTCTTATGCAGGATGAATAAGTCTTTTGGCTAAACATGGATAAAAGCGTTTGCTCAGTACAGCATAATAACTCCAGAAGGCCCACAACAGCAAAACTAAGTCTGTCTCAAAATGTCTTATTACAATAAAATCAAATTTAACCTCTTAAACCCAAGACATAAATCACTCACTTTTCTTTTCTTTCAAACAATTTCTGAGTGTATTATCATAAATGCTACCTGTCACAAGACTGATAGCTCTCAGTAGCTTAAGAATATGAATAAAATTGAAAATGTATTTGAATATGGGAGCCAAAATAGCATTTTGTAGAGAGGTGACAATAATAAGAGGTTATAGCAAACAAGAAAAATCCTCAGTAATAGGAAAATCAGGAAAGTTTTCTTCAAATTAAATAAGCTCCAAAATCAGTCTCACCAGAGTTGTATTTCTGCCAAACATAGAGTCAAAAAACATTTATTGGCCCTGATAGTCTATAGCTATGGCAAATAGAATTTACCTTGTGAATTTTTATATTAAAAGTCTGTATCAAGTTGCAAAGCATAATTCAAAACTACACAATCTGAGTTTATATTTCCTTCCAAATGATATTGGAAACCTTCATTAATATTTGTCCAACAATGTAAAAAGTAATATCACTTGAATTTTAAAATGTACTTTTAATCATTAACTAGCAATAATAAATCCAGAGATCTTTTAAAAGATCCAAGTCAACTTCTTTCACATAAAAGAAGTTTCATCCAAATTTTAGAAATCAATTTGTATTTCTTTTGCATTTTCTGGTTTAAAAGAACATAGTATTAGATGCAAGTATTTGGATCAATCTCAAGTGTATTATGCTAAGCAAAAAAAAAAAGCCAATCTCAAAAAGTTATACACTTTATGATTCTATTTCTATAACACCCTGGAAATGACAAACTACAGAGGTGGATAAGAGATTAGCGGTTGTCAGGGCATGGGGTGGAGGTGGGTGTGACTAATAAAAGGATAGCATTAGGGTGTTCTTTTGTGTCGCTGAAACACTTCTGTATCCTGATTGTGGTGGTAGTTACAGAAATCTGTATGCGGGATAAAATTACATAAACACACACACATATGCATGAATATAGATATAAGTTCACTTAAAAACTGGTGAAAACTGAACAAAGTCTGCAGCCATCATCAGTGATCTCAGCAGAAGCCAGAAAAAGAGATGGGAATATACCAGCAGAGACGCTATCAGTTTGAACTAAAAGGACACAGAGAAAGTGGGACAGATGAAGAAAGGCTGCTGACTTCTTGGATTCTGTAGGACCAGACCACAGAGCTATTCAGCAAAGGGAAGACCCTAAGGGCACTTCAGAGATCACAGGGCTGCCCTCCCACCACTGGCCCAGGGGCAAGGCTGTGTCCTCCCTGGTTCCAAAGGCAGGCAGAGCCCTTGCAGAGAACCTGGAAGGTGGGACACCAGCCACAGAGAATCATTCTTGATCCTGAACATCGAATGGAGTTTTACTTGTTAGGGTTTCTGTGCTTCTATTTTATCAAGTGCAAAAGCAGTAGAAGATAGAACAGTGGTTACTTTTGGAAGGGGGCTGTGTTCATCTGTTCAGGTCGCTATGACAAAACAAACAAACAAACAAACTTTAGATGGAGTAATTTAAACAAGAAACATTTATTTCTCACAGTCCTGGAGGCTGGGAAGCCCAAGATCAAGGCACCAGAGGATTTGGTGTCTAGTGAAATCCTATTTCCTGGTTTATAGATGGCTGTCTGCTTGCTGTGTCTTCACAGGGTGGAAAGGGGAAGGGAGCTCTCTGGGGGGTCTCTTCTGTAAGCACATTAATTAATCCCATTTATGAGGGCTTCACCCTCATGACCTAATCACCTACGAAAGGCCTTGCCTCCTGGAACCATCACATTGGAGATTAGGACTTCAACATATGAATGTCGGGGCGGGGGGGGGGGGGGGGGGGAGGAGTGGGGCACACATAAGTATTTAGTCCATGAAAGACAGAAGACAATGACTGGAATTAGACACAGGAGGGTTTCTGGGTTTCTGGTCATGTTTTGTTTCTTTTCTTTTTCTTTTTTAAAATATATTTTATTGAGTTTTACAGTGAGGAAAGGAGAGGGCTAGAGAGTTAGAAGCATCAATGAAAAAGAAACATGGGTAAGCAGCCTCCTGCACGCCCCCCTCCCCCCCCCCCCCACTAGGGATCGAGCCTGCAACCAAGGTACTTGCCCTGGAAAAGGATCAAACCCAGGACCTTTCTTCAGTCTGCAAGCCTACGTTCTATCCACTGAGCCAAACCGCTTAGAACATGTTTTGTTTCTTGATCTGGGACTGATTAAAATAATATATTCACTCTGTGAAAAGTCATTCAGCTGTATAGTTATGATCTGTGTACTTTTTTCTCTCTGCATTTAAATGAAAATATAACTCACCAAAATTTGTGGGATGCAGTAAAAGCAGTGTAAAAAGGGAAATTTTTAGTAGTGGATGCATATATTAGTAAAGAAAGATTTAAACCTATAATCTAAGTTTCTATCTTAGGAAACTAAAAAGTAAAAAGCAAATTAAATCTAAAGTAACCAGCAGAAAAGAAATACTAGGAATTAGACCAGAAATCAATGAAATTAAAAGCAAAACAATCAATAGAGAAAATCAATAAAATCAAAAGTGGTTCTCAACAGGATCATTAAAATCAATAAACATTCAGCTATGCTAATTCAGGAAAAATAAAACAGAGAAGACAAATAACTAATATGAGAAATGAAAGTGGACTCACCACTACAGATCCTGTGGATATTGAACGGATAATAAAGGAGTATGATGAACAACTGGATGCCCTGAAATTTTATAACAAAGATGAAATGACCCTGTTTCTTGAAAGATATGACCTACCAAAACTCACACAAAAAAGAGAACAGACACACTGAATAGGCTTATATCTAATAGAGAAATTGGATTAATAATTAACATTCCAAAACAGAAAACACAGTATTAGATGGTGACTTGTACCAAACGTAAGGAAGAACCTATACTAATTCTGAACAATCTCTTCCAGAAGACAGAAGTAGAGAAAATACTTCCTAACTCATTCTATGAGGCCAGCATTACCCAGATACCCACACCAGATAAAGACTTTACAAAATAAAACTATAGACCAATACCTTTTATGAACACAGAGACAAAAATCCTCAACAAATTATTAGCAAATCAAATCCAACAATGTTAAAAAAAAAAAAAGAATTATACACCATGACCACGTGGGATTTATACCATGTATGCAAGTTTGGTTCAACATTCAAAAATCAATTGATGCAGTCCATCACATCAACAGCCCCCCCCCCCCCCAAGTCACATGATCATATCAATAGATGCAGAAAAACCATTTGAAAAAATCCAACACTCACCCATGATAAAAAAAACAAACAAAAACAAAACAACAACAACAAAAAACAAACTCTCGCCCTAGTTGGTTTGGATAGAGCGTCGGCCTGCAGACTTTAGAGTCCTGGGTTTGATCTGGTCAAGAGCACATGCCAGAGTTGCAGACTTGATCCCCAGTTGGGAGCATGCAGGATGCAGGCTATCAATGATACTCTCTCATCATTGATATTTCTATCTCTCTCTCCCTCTCTGAAATCAATAAAAATATGTTTTAAAAAAAGAACTCTCCATAAACTAGGAATAGAGGGGGAATTTCCTCAACTTGATAAGGAATATCATCTATACTATACCACCAGCTAACACACTGGTGAGAAATTCAAAGCTTTCCCACTTTGAGAACAGAAACAATTAAAATAAAAACAAGATATCACTGCAAACCAATCAGAAAGGCCAAAATCTGCAACACTAACACCAGATGTTGGCAAGGATGCAGAGCAATAGGAACTCTCTGGTGAAAAATGTACGGAAAATGGTACAGACAGTCTGGAAGACAGTTTGATGGTTCCTTATAAAACTAAACGTATTTTATCATATAATCCAGCAATCGTTTTCCTTGGTATTTACCCAAGTGAATTGAAACTTTATATTCACACTGATACCTGCACATGACTGTTCATAAAAGCTTTATTCAGAATTGTCAATACAGCATGCCTATGTCTTTCAGTAGGTGAATGGATAAACACAGTGGTACCTCTAGACAATTGAATATTATTCAGCACTTTTAAAAAAAGGATCTATCAAGTCATTAAAAGACATGGAGGAAATTTAAAAGTCTATTATTCACTGAAAGAAGCCACAAAGATATTACATGATTCCAATTAAATGACTGACATTCTGAAAAATACAAAATTATGGAAACAAGGAAAAGATCAGTGTTCTAGGAGTTAGGGAGGAGGGAGGAATAAACTGACCAAGCACAGAGGATTTTAGCAGCAGTAACACGACTCTATGATACTACAATGGACACGTCATGATACATTTGTCCAAACCCATAAATTGTACAACATAAAGAGTGAATCACCTCAAGGATGGAGTTTAGGTGCTAATGATGTGTCAATGTAGGTTCATCCAGTGTCACAAATGTCCACTCTGGTGGAGGGTGTGGATAACAGGAGTGGTTGTGTCCGTGTTGGGGCCGGAGTATACTGAAACTCTGTACTTTTTGTTCAGTTTTTCTGTGAATCTGTAGGTGGAGCACAGGAGGTTTATCTCGGTGCAGTGGCTGATGCAATGCTGTGAGTACACTCCAGTAATTCAGATCTTTCTGGCAAACCAGCAAGATGGCAATGCCCGCCTGAGCCCCTCCTAGAGCCACGTACACAGTACCCCGACCTTTACACTCATTGGCTCCCTAAGAAGACCTGGCGTTCCATGATTGGCCATCTCTGCTATAAATACTGCTGTACTTCCTCAATAAAATTAGACCTGCGTCACAGAACCTGGTCTCCAGAGTCGTGCATGCAAGCGTCCTAGTGCTAGGGGCTCCGTCGTCCTCACCCCTGGGAGACCCCCTGCTTCATGAGTCAAAAATTGCTATAAAAAAGTTTGTTAGTTTTAAAAAAGTAGGTTCAGAAAACTTTTTCACAATCACATTTAGAACTTCCCTACACTGTAAATTGTCTGAAAACTAGAGAGAGATTGTTTCATTCAATTGCTTTTAGCATCATTAATACTTCTCTCTCTCTCTCTCTCTCTCTCTCTCTCTCTCTCTCTCTCTTTCTTAAGCCTTGTGGCAATGCTTCTTTTCATGGCAGAAATATAGAAAAATGTTCTTCTCTTGTTATTTGTGAGTTTTAATGTACACATTTTCCATTATAATATAGATTTCTATTTCATATCCTATCTAAAAAAAGGGAGTAATATGCAAATTAACCATCACTCTGCGACAAAGATGGTGGCGCTCATAACAATGGGGCAGGAAGCTGGTGGTGTCACCTTGGCAATGTGAGCCCAGCAGGCATTGCCTCGGCAACCTGTGAGCAACTTCCATCCAGCAGGTAAGCACTGCCAGCAGGCAGGCCTCAGCAGGCACATGTGGACAGGGCCAAGCAGCGAGGCCTGCTCCTAGTTGCTATCGCGATCAGATCGCAAGTAGGCACACGCAGCCCACAGGCAGCAAGCAGCAGGGCCTGCTCCTTGGTCTCCACGGTGATCCGGGAGCAGGCAAGCATGGCCAGCAGGCAGCACCCAGCCCTGGCCACAGCTCAAGGGAGAGAACAACATGCAGGTGACGCCAAGAGCCTGAGAGATCAACACAGAGGGATGCCTGCTCCAAGCCTCCATGGTATGGCTAGGGGCATGCCTCTGGTAGACACACACACACACACACACACACACACACACACACACACACGGCGCCTGCTCTGAGCCTCTGCTACCAGACTGTGGCCATCAGTAGGACATCCACTGAGGGGTCCCAGACTGTGGGAGGGGGCAGGATGGGCTGAGGAACCCCTCCCCCCATGCACAAATTTCATGCACTGGGCCTCTAATTTTTATATATAATCCTCTATGATTTTTAGTTTTTAAAGAAAAATAATTTTCTCTCTTAAAAATGGTGCCTTGGTATTTCCACTGAGACTCTAAAATATATGTGCTAATAATTATTTTACTAATATCTTATTAGGTTAGCATGAATATAAAAATATGTGCAATTTTACTTTACCACTACATAATACATTGTGTTTAGACTATATAATGAAAAAATTTTTTTCACTGTGATTTTTTTAATTACAGAAGGAGTAATTCAAGTACCAGAAGAAAAACAATACAAAGTATATGCTATCAGGTATATTTTCTGATTATCTGCAGTTGGGGTAATATTTGTAAAGAATTAGGCAATGTTTTTTAAAAAGTGTTCATCCCTAAGCAAACAGATCTTTGCTGTCTCTGTTCTGCACCCCCTTCTAACTGCACCTGTTATATTTAGAGATCATGTTTCATGTAATTATACAAGGATCTACCTTGAGATTTTATTGATATATTATGAGTGAAAAATAATGGATCAGTCACTGTATGTGACTTTAATTTTAAAAAATTGTTATCAGTAATATTTGCACAATGAACTCCATGCAGAATGAGTTGAAATGGATTTTCAGGACATAGGAAGTCCTGAGAATCAGTGGGGGACATACTTAAAAGGTCTCCAAGGCAGAAAGATTCTACCAACTCACTGAGAATTTTTTCATATATGATTTTTTAAAGTAACTACTAATGTATTATAGAAATGACCATCTGATGTTTTAAGACCTCGTTCTCCAGTAGATAATATTCATCAAATTTACTGACCTTCCTTCCAATTATTTTCAACCTCACTGTTCTATGATTTTACTTAATTATCTATCCTCTAAAGAATTCCTATAAGTGGTCCTAATAACTATCTTTTACTTATCTTCCATAATTTTCAACTACTCTTCTATGCATTACTCTCTCTTCTGAGTCCAGGGATAATGAGCTCCATGATTTGACTCACCTGCTTAGGCCCCTTGAGGTATGCTTGAATGTCGTCATGGTGATGGGGCACCACTCAAAATCCTCTTGGGAATGAGATATGGCTCAAGGGCTGAGACATATGTATGGCAGAATGAGTTTAAGTCCTGGTAGTTGGGGAAGAATAGGAGGTAGACAGAGGTACATAAACTACTTCCTGATGCTGACTGGCCTTGGAAGTCAACTTTAACTCACTATTTCAAGGAAATAAATTTTGGTTTTATAGCTTATCTCTCTATTCAAGTGAAAGGGTAGTCAAAATCCAGGCCCCAGAAATAGTGCTGTGTATCTGGATGTTAATGAGCCTAGAGGGCTGTTGTACATGAGTATGTGAGGGAGGTGTGTGTGTGTGTGTGTGTGTGTGTGTGTGTGTAAGAGAGTGAGAGAGAGAGAGATTATAATGCTCTGAAGTAAACTCAGCTGAACGTTGGTTCTGACTCTTCTGCTTACGGAGGTAGTCTGGGAGTAATTGGGGGGAATAATTATTAGCAACCTCCTTAGATTAAAATGCCCTTACACAGGACAAATAGCCCAGATACTTCTTCATTTTAGATCAATATTGTTAAGAGATGTCTCCCAAATGCTAAAAATCTAGGGAAATGTGATTCATTGAGAATCCCAATTAATGGTATAGTAACCATTTCACTGCTATGGGCTGCCATGTAGGAAAAAAATCTCAGAATCTTCAATACAGATTTAAATCTAGGGTTTTCCTCACAAACTTTTAGGTTCTAAACATGGTATTTTCTAAAATGTCAAAGCCATTCCAATAGAGTTCTCAAATGGCTGCAGAGGGAGAAAGAAGCATCATTTATTGATTAAAACTAAGAAAAAAAAGAGGATCACTGGCTTAAAGGATAAGGTTAAGGAAGGATTTGAGATTACAAAATGTATTTTGAATTACAAAATGTAAAGGACTAACAGACAACACAGGTAGTATTTTTAATTCTAATGTCAAGGATTTGGTGTGAAACCTAAAACGAATTATTTAATATAGAAGAAATGCTATAGCCCAGCATCTTACACAGTTTCCTCCCAATTGCTTCTTTGTGAATCACTTTCCAGCCAGACCCTTAGTCACTCTAGTTAGCCTGGTGCTAGGTTTTATATGTCTGGAACAGGCTCTCCACAAATATTTAGGGATTAGGAAAATGTAAGGTTAATGACCGGACTGAAGTGCAATTTCTTTGAAGCTAGAGCAGTGGTTCTCAAACTGAAGCCTGCGGCAGAATCACCTGAAATAGAGGTCACTGAACCCTGCCCCTGAGTTTCTGATTCGGCAGGTTTAGGGTGGGACTAAGAACCTATAATTCTGACAACTTCCCAGGTTCTTCTCAGTGGTCTCAACTTTTGGCTGCACTTGACAATGACCTGATGCCAGATTTTTTTGCCCAATCAATAGTATCAGAACCTATGGTGGTCATGACTAGGCTTCAGTATTTCTAAAGAACTCTAGTAGGTTCTGATGTGTAGCCCAGGTTGGGAAGCACTGTCCAGTCTCACAGTGGTTCTTAGTCCAGGCTACACACCGGAATAAGCTGAGGGACTATTTTTTTAATTGTGGTATAATTAACACACCATCAAAATGACCTTTTAAAAGTGTATAAGTCAGTGGTTATTTATTCAGGGGTTTCTACAACCATCACCACTATGTAACTCCACAGCATTTTAATCATCATCTAGGGAGACTTTAAACAAAGTTCAGATATATAGGTTCTACTGTCAGAGATTCTGATTTGCTGGGTGAAGGCATCAGTGTTTTTGGACATGCCTCAGGCGATTCTCATGTTCAGCTAGGGTTGAGGACCACAGTTCCTGAGTTTGGTTATAGACCTTCCACGACTGTTTTAAGGAGTTAGGACCTATTCAGGAGCTTTCACTGATATTAATACAGAGGAATTAGCACATTCTCGATCTAAACTCATGCCGGACTGTTACATTTGGTCAATCACAATACAGAGAAACATTATGCTTGATTGATGGCTCTCAGAGCAGAGAGCTGGTGGCCTTTAATAGATGGGCATGGAGGTGACCCTGGTGGTAAGCCTGGCTGCACTGCCTGCAGCAGTTCCTGGCAGGTCCAACCTGAGTTTGAGAGACCACAGGAGTGTCTGGAGGACTCTGTGGACCTTCAGAAGGACTCCACTGCTGGTAAATTTTTAAACATTTGCTTGTTCACTTCTTAGGGATCCTAGGTCTGACATTGTTTCAGTGTTGGCCTTTTGTTAACTAAGGCACAGAACCAGAGTTGGAGTCCTGGCTCCTGCAATTTCTATTTATCTGATTTGGGGTAAAAGCTTCTGAGTTACAGTTTCCTCTTTTTATAATAATCTCCTCTTCCCAGAGATGTTTTCCTTATTAAGGAACATAGCATATTGGAAACATTGTCCTTTTTAGAATGGATTCACAGGAAAGGTCATGAGATTTTTTTTTTATCACATGATCTGGACTAAAATCCTTGGCAAAATATGAGCATGTATGATCCATGAAAGGGGAAACCAATATTGTTAACAACAACAATAATTATACCTGACTCACCTTTAATAATACCTTTATTTATATTTATGAAGATCAAATGGTACAGTTTACATGAAAATGCTTTATGTACTTTGGTACCATATATATGATTATGCCTTAGGATATAACTGAATGGATAGTCATATAAAAGGAAGAAAGAATACATAATTTATAAATGAAATTGATTTCTTTTGATATGTAGACAGTTTGAACATTAGGACCTAAGGATCAAAAGGATTCTACCCTCTGTAGACCATTTAAAAGCAGCTAGTCCCCATCTAGAATCTAGATGATGAAACCTCATTTAAATGTTTTAGGGAAAGGGGATCCTAAGTTGGTAATCATTTTTTAAAGAGATCGTATTTTTTCACTTTTCTTGCTTCCCCCCTTTATTTCTGGTCTTTGCCTACACACGATTGCATTAATTATGCTCTTTAATTCATAGCACTTAATTGGTCCATGCAAGGCATTTCCTTTTAATTTATTCTGTTCCTTCAGCCCCAAACTTGATCCCATTTTCCATCCTTTCATAAGATGTTTCATAAAACATCTGTTTTATGTTTGCAATGTGAATTCTTCCAATCTGTCTTCTTACATTTGTTTATATGTATATATGTACCTGGAAAAATGTTGTTTGATATGTGTGAATTTTTTAAAATTTACATAATTGTCATTGTGCTATAAACTTAATTTATTTTACTTAGCAGTATGTTTTTAATTTTATTTTGCAGTGGTAAAAACAATTACATGAGAACTACCTTAACAAATTAAGTGTACGATACATTATTGTTGACTATCCTATCTAATAAAAGAGTAATATGCAAATTAGGTGTCACTCTGTCACAAAGATGGCCACCCCAAGAGCCACAAGATGGCGGCACCCAGTCTGGCTCAGCTTCACCACTGAAGTGGTCAGGCCTGTTAGCCAGGCAGGTGGCAGGGAGGTGGTGGCCTGAGGGGTGGGAACAGGTGATCAGAGGGGGCTGGAGGTCCCCTGCCCAGGCCAGAGGCATGGGTAAGGGTGGAGCCGGTGATCAGAGGGGCCAGGGGCAGAGCCAGTGATCAGAGGGGTATGAGGGTGCCCTATCCAGGCATAAGGCCTGGGTCGGACACCTCAGGCCTGGGCAGCAGCAAGGCCAGAGATCACAGAAGCCTGGACTCTGCAGAGCCAGTGATTAGAGGGATCTGAGCACTGGTGGAGCTGGCAAAACAGGGGTCTGGGGGTTCCCTGCCCAGGTCTGTTGCCTTGGCCAGAGGTTGCCAGTGGGACAAGGGCAGAGCCAGCAATGGCAGAGGCCTGGGCTCTATGAAGCCCGCAATCAGAGAGACTTAGGGGTCCCCTGCCCAGGCCTGCATCCTCGGCCAGAGGTTATAGGCCTGGGCAGGGGTGGAGCTGGGATTGGTGGGGCAGGGGTGGAGCCAGTGATGAGAGTGAACTACAGAGGAAACACCTTTTCTTAACGCACATTGGCTAAGCTCCCTGTATGCCACTGGCAATATTCTTAGTAACTTGGGTAATAAGAATCCCTAAAGGCAAGCTATGGTTTTTCCATCACATTCCTAGAGGGGAAAAAAATGAAGGTCCACTGCTGGAGGGCTAAGAAATGTCATATCCTGCCCTAGCTAGTTTGGCTCAGTGCATAATGCCTCAGCTTGCCAACTGCAGGGTCTGGGTTCAATTCTGACCAAGGGCATGTACCTAGGTTGCAGGTTCCTCCCTGGCCGGGGCCCACCCAGGTCAGGGGTCATGCAAGAGGCAACCAATTGAAGTGTTCTTCTCACTTTGATGTTTCTCTCTGTCTTTCCCTTCTCTTCCACATTCTTTAAAAATCAATGGAAACATATCCTCAGGTGAGGATAAAAAAAAGAAGAAGGAAGAAATGTCATATCCTATGAAAGACACAACATGCCTAAAGAAAGTTGTCATTTTTTTATGGTAAAGGGACTGGAGTCTGTGTTGATGAAAACACCTTGGTGGCTATGGTGACTGGCAGTGGCTGCAGCAGCGGGGTGATGAGGCTGGTGGCTTCCCCTGATTAGCCTGGTCACCTCCTACAAAGGGAGGCCAGACTGTGGCTTAGGCCTGCTCCCCATGAGGAGCAGGGAGCGGGCCTAAGCTGTCAGTAGGATATCCTCTGAGGGCTCCCAATATGTGAGAGAGACAGGCTGGGCTGAGGAACTCCCCTCCCCGCCCCCAGTGGATGAATTTTGTGCACCGGGCCCCTAGTAATAGAATGTTGTTCAGTAGATCTCTAGAGCTTACTTATCTTGCTTAATTAAAATTTTATGCCCATTGATTAATAACTTCCCATACTCCTATTCCCCTAATCCCTGGTTACCACCATTCTACTCTTGAGCCTACGAATTTGACTAATTTAGAGACCTCATATAATAGGCATCATGCATATTTGTTTTTCTACGACTTACTGAACTTAGCATATTCGTCAAGGTTCACCCATGTTGACATATATTGCAGAATTTCTATTTTTAAAGGTGTAACATTATTTCATTGTACTTATATACCATTGTGAGATCCGGTCATGCAAGTTTATGAAGATCTAATTCATTTCTTTTGACCACTGTTGTTCTTCCATCTTAGTCAAGTACTCTATCAAACTTACCATTTTCCTTAGCAAGGGTCATACATGTTGTCTCCAACTCACATTGCCAGAAATAATAGTGCAGTGTTCCTCCTTATGTGTCTTCTTATACATCACTGTATTAGGAGGGGAGTCCCTGAATGACGTACTTATTGTCACAAAATCCCACTACATTGCAATCTAAAATGATCATATTAGATTATGCTCCCAACCAGTTTTTAAGAGGGTCCCCATTTTCTTGCTATTTCTTTCTTTAAATTCAGCATTTAATTTTTTCCAAATGAATACTATCAAATAATAGTCTTAAGATCACTGGCTATACATGAGATTGGACTTCTTAATTAAAATCGCTATTCATCATTAAGTTTTCAGGGATGCCTATTCATATCTTTGCACATTTTTTTTTGTTGGGTTTCTATCTTTTCCTTGTAAATTGTTGAGAATTCCTTATATACCCTAGAAACTAATGTTATGCCTGTTACAGATGTTGTAAAGGTCTTCCAGTCTGTGAGTCAAATTTTTTAAAAAAAAATATTTTATTGATTTTTCAGAGTGGAAGGGAGAGGGATAGAGAGCCAGAAACATCGATGAGAGAGAAACATTGATCAGCTTCCCCCTGCACAACTTCCACTGGGGATGTGCCCGCAACCAAGGCACATGCCCTTGACCAGAATCGAACCCAGGACCCTTCAGTCCGCAGGGCGATGCTCTATCCATTGAGCCAAACTGGTCAGGGCCGTGAGTCACATTTTAATATGGTGTACAGTTGCCTTTGCTCAATAGGAACCTTGGATCATTTTGATGTAGTCAAACTCCATCTTTATTTTCTTCAGAAATTGTACTTTGAGGGTCTATTTTAAAACATCCTTTTCTACCCTGAGGTCCCAGAGGTTTCCTTGCAGGGTCCATTTCATTACTCTATTCTTTATTTGTCATTCTTTATTTGTTCTTTCATGAGTAACATGCTTTTTAACTAGTATAGTTTTTCTTAATATATATAGTAGTTCTAATATTAGCTGAATGAAGCTACTGATAAGGATCTTGTTCTTCCTTTTGTCTTAGTTGCTCACGAGTCTTCATTATTAATCTTAGAAGCAGTTTATCCAGTTCTCCTAAAATATTCTGCTGAAATTGTTATAGAAATTGCATTGAATTCATAGATCAATTTGTGAAAATCTGTATCTTTAATTGTAAAGCTACAACATCTATTTACAAGGTTGGACTTTCCATTTATTCAAATCTCTCTTAACAGAATTTTAAAACTTCTATTAAAATTTTCATTATGTCAGCTCCTGGATAGCTTTTAGCTTTTGTGTTTTTGTAAATGATGTTTTATTTTCTATTGCCTTTTCTAATTGGTTACTGGTGCCATTAAAATTGTTATTTGTTTTT
>PVJC01000848.1:19712-108330 GCA_004026665.1 Murina feae | reverse complement strand
TCAAGTCATGGCATATTAGCTACATTGATGCATGCAAAGCTCAGCTCTGATTTATTTCCCCATTTTCCAGCCCATCCCCATGAGTACCCATCCCCGTGTGTTTCATGTATTTATCTGTGTGCTACAACTGTCTTTCCTCCCTCCCCTTTCCCTCTTCGGTTATTTATTGAACTGATAAGTGTTAAGCACCTGCTCTGTGCTTGGCCCTTTCTTGGGCACTGGGGCATAGCCATGAATGGTCCAGAAACCCTGCCCTCATTCAGGAGATGGGAACTTTCAGCTCTCTTCAGTCTGAGGTGCCTCTTTTAATTGCTTCCATTATAGTATATACTAAAATCCATGAAAATCTTGCTTTAGGTTCAATGGTCTTTGTTCCATTGTGCCCCAGGAGCCCCAGGTTCTATTTTAAAAAGTTGTACGTTCTATCAGTTTTTCTGAGAAATTAAACTTTAATTCTTTCACTTAAGAATGAGCCTTCACTGATTCCTTTTTGGCCTGATTGGGTCAGTGGTACTCAATACAAAATGATTTTCCCCCCTTTACTTACTAGTAGAGATTTGCTGTGAAACTGGCCTGGTAGAATAGATGAGGGAGAGTTTGCTGTTTTAAATTCAGTTGTATGAGCAACTGGCCTAAGAATCCATTCTGATGCTGGCCCTTTCTTTTTCAATTAAGATAAAGAATTCAGCATTTTCTTTTTTCCTTTTATAGATGTTTTTATTGGTAACTTTTTGGGAAAATGTTTATAAATGGAGGGCTTTTATTTCTCATAATTAACTGCCTCTACTTATCTGTAGATTATTAGAAAAATGCATGGACGAGGCCAGGAGACTAGTTTCAATAGCAGTATAGCTCTGGGTAAGTCTCTTAACCTGTAAAATGAAGAGGCAGGGGAAAATGGAAAGTCTCCTGCAGTGCTAGGAATTTTAGCGAAGTCTCAGTAAGGGAATGATGATAGAGCTCAGGATGCATATGTCATTACCTTGTAGTCGCTTGACAGGTGATGCTTGCACAAGTTTTGACTTGGAAGCCTGTGTCTGTGCTGGAGGATTCCGGGGGAATTGTGAAGAATTTGCCAGGGACATTGCTCCAGGGATAGTGAGTGAGAATGAAGATCTTTTTAAACATAAGAAAATAATAGGTTAGCAGAATTTACAACAGGAAGAAAAAAAAAACACCACACTAAGTAGAAGCATATGCTTTCTTCTTGAGCTATTTTAATACTGAGAGCACTGTCTTGGAAAATCAAGTTAATGCCTGAGTGAAAGATCTTTGCATTCTGAATTCGTTTGAAGTTGACCCTCTGTACTTCAGGTCTAGTTTTGTAGTTAAATAGCCCATGTTTTTGCTTTGCAAAGAGGACCCATAATTGCCCTCTCTGGGATGATAATTTGAAGTAACCACAAATTTTTAGAAAGTCCAAAAGTTCTTTCTAGTTTCCTAATTTCATAACTGTTGCATGACAGATACTCTGTACCTTTGAGAATCTTAAAGAATTTAGAGAAATAAGGAGAGATGAGTAAAAGGATACAAATGTTTATAAGATAAATAAGGTCTGAGGATTTAATGTATGATATGTATGACTACAGTTGATAGCACTGTATTTTATAATTGAAATTTGCTAAGAGAGTAGAATTTGTATTCTCACAAAACAACAACACATATACATATGTGTGTGTTAATTTGAAAATAATTAGATGGGGGAATCCTTTCATAATGTATACAAATAGCAAATCACCATGATGTGTACTATAAATATCTTAAAATTTTGTATCAGTATACCTCAATAAAACTGAAAAAAAAATTTAAAGACTTGTCAGGAAAAAAAATCTTTCTCTGTTATAGGAGATAAGCAAATGGCAAAAGGGATTTCATCTTCTGGCAAGCAAGTAGAGATTTGGCAGTTTTGTGATACAATTTAATGACGGGATATTGCAGGAAGTGAAAATTGAAACAAGGGTTAGGTTAGTAAATATAATAATCAGATTGATGAGTATCAAAACCTTTGCTAGAATTTTAGGCAATTAGCCTATTTATTTTTCAATGCTAATCATTTTGAACACTTTTTTAAAGAAGAGACATGCGCCTGGGATCCTGAGCTTTGAGCCAGGGTCTGGCTTCGTGGAATTTTCTCCGTTGAAGTATATTCTCGGAACGAGGCCCTTTAGGACGCATACTGCGGTGTAGAGTCTATTTCCTACCTCTGCTGCTCTAGGGTGTCCCTGGCGTTATCACCTGGAGCCTGTTAGAAACGTGGTCACGGTCCTCCCAGCAGAACTGCTGATGGAGAAGATGCATAGCGACCAATTCCCCAGCGAGCCCCATGCACTCTAAAATCTGAGAAGCGCAGCTCTACCTACACCCTGGCAAAAATGTTCTCATTTTCACGGTGTTTTTTTTTTTTTTTTTGTGGGAGGTGGTAGGGTAGGAGTTGATGGGGAGGAGGGGAGGAGGGGAGGAGAAAAACTTCTTTCCAGTTTGAAGTATAATTGGTAAATACAGTTGTATATATTGAAAGTGATGATCTGATATACACTGTGAAGCGGTTAACACAAATTAATTAACACATCCATCCCCCACGTAGTTACCACTTCTGAAAAAGTTGTCACGTTTTTAAAGTGGACATGGCAAAATGATCTTGCAATGCTTTTCTTTTTTGTATGTTTATCTTAATGCCTTGCTACTAGATAAAGACCATTTGTGCTTGAGACTAGATTATAATCTTTGTAAGGACTGAGCCTACTGCTGCTGCCTCTTCACCCCTCTGCTCAGGGTCAGAGACAGGTGCTCATTAATAAAGGGGCGGGGGAGGGGTACCGCCCTCCTCTCAGTGGGCTGCAGAGACAATGGTGGAAGTCAACATAGAAGTTTTATTTATATTTTCTAAAAAAAGAAATTGAGCTTTACTAATATTTACTACAGATGTTTATGATATTACTTACATATATTTTAAAAATGAATATACATATCTGGGGTATGAGTATTGAAAATTCTTAATGTGGGTTACTTGAGGAAACCAAATCCAAGTAGTAACCATGTGTACACATCCTAAAAGGGCCCATGAGAGTCAGGTAGATTAGCTGGTGCTCTGTCTCCAAAGTTGAAGATATTTGGAAACAATAGCATTTTCAATAAGAAGGAACCTGAGTTTTCCTATTTAAAGAAACTGAGGCCCAGACAGTAGAAGAATGTACTTTTCCAAGGTCCTGATCCTTGGGACTCAGAGATTTTCCACTTTCTATTATTCCTTTGGCTTCTATATGTCTTCCGGGGAACCTGGGGCTTCCGCGGGTGCCTCTGGTGCCAAGAGTGTGGAGTGGAAGGAAGAAGGTTGATAGGAAGGGGGCTCTGGTAGCCTGTCACCAATCAGTATATTTTTGTTATGAACAAAAAGAGGTTCCCACTTTTGTTCATAATTCATTTCTGAAAACCTGGGGGTAGAGGGATTGTAATTCATTTTAAGGAAGCATGCCAGAATAGATATATTCACAAGAATCTTATTGTAAACAATATTATAGTGATCCTGTCACTGTTCAAGACATTTTTGGAATTGCCTTTGGAAAGAATTTATAAAATGAACCAATATAATCACTTTTATTAATATTTAAACTTTGGAATAGCAATATTACCCATCTTAATCACCCCCTTTGTTTACATGACTTATATTAAAACCAGAGGCTCAGTGCACAGATTCGTTGCACTGGTGGGATCCCTCTGCCTGGCCTGCACCGTCTTGCAATCCAGGACCCCTTGGGAGATGTCGGAGAGCTGGTTTCAGCATGATCCCCGTAGGCCAGACTGAGGGATCCCACTGGTGCACGAATCTGTGCACTGGGCCTGTAGTATGCATATAAGATCTTTGGTTAATCTCTTCCTGCCCTCCCTCCTGCCCCCTTCCCTCTGAGATTCATCAGTCTGTTCCATGTTTCCATGCTTGTGCATTGGGCATCTGCCCCCTGGTGGATAGTGTATGTCATAGTTACTGGTCGAACAGTTGAATGGTTCAATGGTCACGTAGGCTTTTATATATATATAGATGATTAGACATTTCCTAAAATTCTAATTATACTTCCAAAGGATATTTCCATCATTTAGAAGAATGCCAGTGAAAATGTCATAGACTTTGGAGGCAAATATAAAGATTTTCAAAGAAGACTTTTGAGCAAAGACAGCATTTTGAAAAGCATTTAATTAAATGCCTATTTATTCCAAGCATGTCCCAAGGTTACAAAGGTGAATAATATATAGCCCTACCCTGAGGTACATACTACCCTGTGAAAGAGAAACAGGCATTTAAGTACATAACCACAATTTAGGGACGCAACCCTAACTATGTTAGAGGATAAGAGGAAGCCCAGAGAAAGGAGGGATTATTTCATTCCCGTCGGTATTGAGTCAGGGACAGGGCCTGGGATGAGTGGAAGTGGCTTTATTGATGACATATGAGTTGAAAGGAGTTTTTATAGATGTGGAAGAAATCCTTAGGCAAAGGAAACAGGATGAACCCTGTGATGAAGCCAGTAAAATGCATGGACATATTTGGAGAAGACTGACTAGAACACAGGTGATGGAGTGAGTAGTTGGAAGGGGTTGAGTTCTGAGGGCAGTCTCTCTCCTGGAAGGGAATCTCCGTGAGAGCAGGGACTTGGCTGCCTCCTCCCTGTCTGCCGAAGTACCTGGCATACAGCAGGTGGTCCACACCCATGTTTATTGATTTAATGGGAAGGCTGTTGCCATCAAATTATGAAGATCCTTCATCTTTTGCTAAGACGTTGGATTTCATTCTGTAGCCATTGAAGGTTTTTCATGAGAGACATATCAAGGTGTGTTTTCAAAATGTCAGTCTGGGAAAGAGCTGTCCTTTCCCAATGTTAACTGGAAGAGCTGGTCTGATTCTGTAGGTCTGGGGGAGGACATGTCAATTTGCACTTCTGACAAGCTCCCACGTGTTGCCTATGTGTCAGTAGCCTCACTGTTAGTAGCAAAGAGAATGGATTGGATCATTTCCATAAGGAAGTTTCCAGAAACAGTAGAAATAAGCAGGGTGCATTTAGAAATGATGCTTAATCTAAAAGGCAGACTGTACTTGGAATTTTGAAGATGAGAGTAAAGCTGTTTTGATGTTTAAAATTCTGTCTCCATTGTTTCCTTCCCATCCCCCCTTTTTTTCCTTTTTGTTTATATCTTGAGGAAATGATTTGCTTCCTGTAGCTTAAAGATAGGAATTTGAGACCCTCATGAAATACGTCAGAAAGGTTCCCTGTTTGTAATGAACCTTTGTTAATTACATAATAAAGAAAATACAACCCAAGTGGTAATGATATTTAGAGAGTTTAAAGGAAGCACCTTTTGAAGACATGTTTAATGAGTTGGCTTGCTGTTTGGTCACTTTCCATTGTCTTTTACATTTGTTTGTGATACAACAACTATGTGGCCTTTCTCTGGGCAAAGACGATATACACTGATACTACACAGAAGTTGTACAAAGTGAATGTGAATCAACTAGGTCCTAAAGGTTTGTATATGTAGTAATGAAGATAAAGCAATCAGATTAATGGTAAATGGGATATATCATAGTATATGTGTGTGTGTGTACCAGTGTACAGTATGTCTAAATAGAGTGTATATAAGTATATATAAGTAGAATATGTCACTTCTTACTTTTATAGCAAGTAGAAAGTGGCATATACCATAAAAACAAGACAAGAACCTGTAAATTCAGAAGGAAAGATGAGAAAGGAGTATCGGGAAGTTCACAAGTTGTATTTTGCTTCATGTTAGCTATCAAAAGAAGTCCAAGCTATGTAGGCCGTCATTCAAGGTCACTCAAGCTCAGTTTGTGACTTAGTGACTTTGAGAGGCTGCAGAATGTTAAGTAGATGTGTCAAGGATGCCACTTGAAATAGCAGGCTGTGGGCCCAAGAGAGACAGGCTAGAGATGTGAATTTGTGTGCGGTTTACTTGGAAGGGACTGTTGTTTGAAGTAACAAAGTTCTGAGTGAAAGACTGTGGAGAGAGAAGAAAAGATAGCCGAGGACAGATCTTTGGAAAAGATCAGCACCAAGGTGTGTTGAATGAGAAAGCGGAGTCAGGGAAGGATTCAGGAAGGCATGAGGACCAGGAGAGCACCGCAGAGGCTGAGAGAGGAATTTCATTACAGAGGGCCAGTTAGCAGGCGGCTACAGATCGATCGGTTAAGAAGAGTGAGAAGTGAAGAGTGGGTTATTAGTTATTAATGAAATAAATTGCCCCTACATGTATAAGAATCTCTTCAAAGGACAGAGTGTGAATAAGTAAAACCGTAGTAGCATTAGTATTTTGTAAGTGACAAGCTATTGCAGTGAATTTCTTTCTAACTGGTGTTTTATGGAGCCTTAGAAGCCTGCAGGTTCTTAGGTCACTGTAGATGCCTTTTGTAGCCTGCATGGTCCCTTTGGCTCTGCATTCCAAGCTTGTTTACGCCTCAAGGTACATCTAAAAAAATCTTATTTGGAGGCCAATAAGCTTAGGGCCATTCCTGACTGCTCTCATATCTCACAAACTATCCACCAGCAAGTTCTGTTGGATCTGCCTTCAGATCTATCCTCAATCTGACCACTTTTCATCATTACCATTGCTGCCATCCTAATCCACAGACTTTTGTCTCTTTTTCAAAAAAATATGTTTTTATTTATCTCAGAGAAGAAAGGAGAGGGAGAGAGAGAGAAACATCAGTGATAAGAGAATCATTGATCGGCTGCCTCCCGCATGCTGCCTACTGGGGATCAAGCCCGCAATCCCGGGCATGTGCCCTTAACCGGAATGGAACCTGAGACCCTTCAGTCCGCAGGCCGTTGCTCTATCCACTGAGCTAAACCAGCTAGGGTGACTTTCATCTTTTGCCTGTGTTATTGGCAGAATCTTCCTAGTTGCTGTCGCTTACTTCTCTGTTTCCTCTCCCTCTGTTCTCCGGCCTAGTGCTAGAGTGATCCTTTAAAAATGTAAATCAGATTTTGTCACTCTTCTGTTAAAAAACCTCCCAGTGGCTTTCCATCTCACGCAGAGATAAGAGCTGATACTCCTTTATAATCTCTAAGGCAAGATGGCCTAATTACTGGTCCTGAGAAGCATGTCCCACCTCCTACCTCAGGGACTGTGCACTTGCTGCTCCCTCAGCATAGACTGGTCGTCCTTCAGATAACATCATGGATGACTCTCTTGCTCCCTTCTTGCCTGCATTCAAATGCATCTTCTTAGAGTAGCCTTCCTTATTCCCTGCCTCTTCCTATCTGTGACTTGACTGCAGTTTCCTGCTTTATTTTTACCTCATGTATCCCTCACAAACACTAGAATGTATGATCCATGAGAGCATGGATTTTTGTATTGTTTTGTTCACTATAGAATCTCCAGAGCCTAGAACAGTGCCTGGGACATGGTAAGTCATGAATAAATATGTGCTGAATGAAGGAATGCCATCTCATCCCTCCCCTGACTGATGGTTTTCTGGAGAAGTTGTCAGGCACCTGCGTGCATGGACAAGACTTGGCTTTCTTGACAGGGAGTGATCCTCAGTTCCTCCTTCCTCCACAGCTGCTCAGCCAGCTCTTTCTGCCCACTCAGAAGTTACTCATCCTCCAGGCTGTGGGCTGGCAGCAGGGTGTAAATGAGCTTTGGCAAAGTTAATAGGTACATGAAGGCATGTTGGGATTTGAATATGGTGGAATTTTTTGAGTAAATGCAGACATTCAAATCTCTTTCATTTTGGTAAGCAGTGTCTGGACCTTTATTTTGGAATTAATGGGATTTACTGAAAAATTAACTCTAGACATTGAAGAAAACTCAGTAGTCATTACAAAATCTGTAAAAGTCACTATATATGTCCGAAAGAGATGTAGGAAGAGGCTGCCCACTTCGGCTTATTTGAATGGTGTAACTATTTTGTTTAGTTTTATTTTCTGAGTGTATTCTGTGGATTGGAGGTATCTGGGGCTGGTAGAATCTCAACAGAGAAAATGCGCAGTTTGGACCAATCTCAAGGATTAATGTTTCCTCTTGACCACTTATTTCTGGTGAGATGTTTAGTTTTAGAACTGTGTTCTCTTTGAGGAAATTATTTCCAGTAACAACATGTGACAAGTCTATCTCTATAAGTCTGGACTCTAGGTTTTTATTTTGTTTTGTTTTATTTTGTTTTGTTTTTTATGTGGGGATGCATTTTACTTTTGGAGCACATCATAAGAAATCCTTGGAGGGATTTACAAATGATGCGTGCGTGCGCGCGCACGTGTGTGTGTGTGTGTGTGTGTGTGTGTGTGTGTACACAGCGATTTGAATACAATAAACTTTTCCGACTCCTGAATGAGAGATGCCAAAGGCAGCTGGGCTATCTTGTATAGTTATGGTTCTATATGTACTTTGCTCTGAGTGTTTATTAAAACACTAGAGGCCCAGTGCATGAAATTCGTGCACTGGTAGGGTCCCTAGCAACTGCCAGCAGCCTGCTGGGTACTCCCTCATTTCCCCCAGCCACCTGCCCCCCTGCTGCTGCTGCTGCTGGTCACTGCCTGCAGGGCCCAATTGCCCTGCCAATTGCACCAATGTCCTCCCTCCCCCCTGATGTGGCTGCCTGGCTCCCAGGTGCTGAGGGAGTCAGGCCACCTCACCACTGCTGGTCGCCCTGCGATCAGATCGGTGGAGTGATTGGCTCGCACCCGCCTTGGCCTGGTGCTGCCCATTCACCTGCTCTACCATCCCACCCCGGTCCTGCTCTCATCAGGGCCTATTGGGGCCTACAGCACCTTCACTGCCGCCCACTGCCAATGCCACATGGCCAGTGCCCGCCATGGTCCGCACTGCCCCCTGGTAGTCAGCGCATGTCATAGCAAGTGGTTGAACTTCTGGCAGAACTCAAGGAGATAATTTGCATATTACACTTTTATTATATCAGATTATTATATAGGATTTGTTCTGTGATTGTCTTCCAAGTAATTAAAAATTAATTATTTATTTATGATAACTTTTCAGTTAACCAGAGCATCTAAGTAATACTGTGTTTCTCCCAAACTTTAAATAAATAGGAGTTTACTGCAATTGCTTCTTTTTAAAAAAAATATATTTTATTAAATTTTTTACAGAGAGGAAGGGAGAGGGATAGAGAGTTAGAAACATCGATGAGAGAGAAACATCGATCAGCTGCCTCCTGCACACCCCCTCCTAGGGATGTTCCCACAACCAAGGTACATGCCCTTGACTGGAATCAAACCTGGGACCCTTAAGTCCGCAGGCCAACGCTCTATCCACTGAGCAAAACCAGTCAGGGCTGCAATTGCTTCTTATGTTAAAATCACTCTGGATAATTTAGCCTGTGTCATTGAGTTTAGATATTTAGGTAGTTTAAATTGATAAGAAGTTAAAAATGTTTATCTTGATGAGATGATACAATTTTTTTTTGAGAAGATACTAATTTTTAAGGAGTCTATTTCTAAGCAGGATTCTACCATAGTTTTACTTAGCAAAATCCTACAAGCCAATAGAATTGTGCTTATCAGGTAATTTACTCTCTGGGTTCTAATGCATAAAATTTCTCTGTTCAGACAGGTCCTACTGGCTCTAATTTTTTTTCAAATACATTTAGAAACTTACTAGTAAATAGCATTCAATGAAATGGTATGTGCTTTTTTTTTTTTTTTTTAATTGTGGTTCCTTTTGTTTTTTCCTTGTTTTGATTTGTGTCAATTGCTTTAGGAACAAGGAATAAGAAATAGAAAGGAGAGAACTGGTGAGACATACTCCAAAAAGGAAAAGTAGAGGGGAGGAAAGGATCAATAGGATAGAAGTATCAAATCATAGGAAACAACAATCTCATTCCACTGGCCAGTTCTCTTCTGAATTGAAAAGGACTACAGCACAGTTTTGGGTTATCGCCTTTATTTTGTAGAAGAGAGTGCTGAGCTTGAGAAAGAGGAGGGGTCTGCCCAGGACCCCACAGCGAGAGCTAGAGGTGGACTGGAACCTGGAACCCATGTCTTCTGGGTCCTAACTGGGTTGTCTCACTATGCAAAAGTAATAAATAGGACTTTGGTTGCCTTCTCCTTTTTAGGAGTAGTTTGGATGGGATTAATACCTAAAATGAAATAGAAAAAATAAATGGCATTTTGTTTTCTTATATTAGTGTTCAGCTTTGCGAAATTAAATCCCTCAGTTTGTTAATCTCAGAAATAATGATATGTGAAGAAATAGTGTGGCCGTGGCCCATGTGACTCAGTTGGTTTGGCATTGTCCTGTCTACTGGATAGATTTCCCAGTCAGGGCACATGCCCTGGTTGTGGACTATGTCCCAGGTAGGGGACATGCAGAAGGCAACCAATAGATGTTCCTTTCTCCCTCTCCCTCTTTCTCTAAAATAAATAAATAAAAAATAAAAATCAATAAAAGTCTTTATTTTTCTTTCTTTGTTGATTAAGGTATTACATGTGTCCTTATCTCCCCATTGATCCCCCCACCCCACTCACGTCCATGCCCTCACCCCCCTGTTGTCTGCGTCCACTGGTTATGCTTATATGCATGCAATACAAGTCCTTTGGTTGATCTCTCCCCTTATCCCCACCCTCCCTTACTTTCCCTCTGAGGTTTGAGCATCTGATCGATGCTCCCCTGTCTCTGGATCTGTTTTGGTTCATCGGTTTATGTTGTTCATTATAATCTACAAATGAGTGAGATCATGTATGTTTATCTTTCTCTGACTGTCTTATTTCACTAAGCGTTGTCCTGTCTACTGGATAGATTTCCCAGTCAGGGCACATGCCCTGGTTGTGGACTGTGTCCCAGGTAGGGGACATGCAGAAGGCAACCGATAGATATTCCTCCCTCCCTCTCCCTCTTTCTCTTAAAAAAAAAAAGTCTTAAAACAATAGTGTGTAATAACAGAGCTGACCAAATTCTTCAACATATGCGACAATAGAATTTTCTTATCGCATGTTCTAATGTAATTTTGAAATCTGAGTTGGGTGAATTAATTGTGATTCTCACTTTTTTATTTCTTTCCCAACTTACTGAACTTTTTCTGTATCCTGGACTGATCTTCAAATGTTTTGATTATTATCACTCTCTCCCTTTCCCCCAAAAGAAGCTGTGGGGACTCTTCAATATTGGATGTTACTATACAGAGTCAAGTCTTTTGTGTCTGGTTTATTCCTGGTCCTCACTGTCTGGCCTCCTTTATCCTTTTCAGTTATATTTCCTACTTTTCACCCCGAAAACCCCTTTGCTTCAGTAAACTCATGGCTCAGGTAATTTTGATAGCCTGAAAACCTTTTCCCCTGCTATTTTGCTTATTCAACTTGTCCCCTTTGTGAAACCTCCTCATTGCCTGGAATAATAGTATCCCTAATAGTATTTTCTTTTGTATTTCCAAGATAATTATCCTTTTACTTTTAACCAGTTTTTATTATAAAAGGTGTTAAAAAAAAAAAAGAAAGAAAATTCAGTCAGTGAAGGAAACCCTTCCCATCTCAAATTCGTAGTTTTTCTGAGGTAACCACTGTTAAGTGTCTTTTGCAGCTTTCTTAAGCGTTTTGAGGTACGGTCACAAAATGTCTGCCTTATCTCCAGGCATCACATTTGCATTCAAGACAGTAAATCAGCAAGGGAGGAATAAAAGTGTCATGAGCTATATCTGATCATTTTATTAAGAAAAGTAAAAGCTTTCCCAGAAGCCCCAAACAGACTTCTGTTGATGTCTCATTGGTCAGGCCTGTGTTACATGGCTACTCCTAATGATAAAACTTTGGAATAGAGAGGATTATTCCCTCTAGTGGAGGTGTATGGGAGAAGGGAGTTGGCAGTGTATTTTGATTGAGCCATCAGATTGTGTCTACCACACAGAAGCTCTTATTTTCATATTAGAGGCCCAGCATGTGATTGAAATCACGTGAGGAGGTGCTCCTCCTCTTGCTGTGCGAGGAGGCACCCCATGGGGGGCCTGGACCTGCGCCTGACTCATATAGCACCTGCCATTGTGAGAGTCAGGCCGGACCAGTGCTGCGGGGGTGGCTGGGACCTGTGCCTGACTTGCAGTGTACCCCGGCCCCCTGCCTGTCTCTGCTCCAGGGCTACCTGAGCCACCTTGCTGGCTCAGGCAGGCCCCCCGCCTCCATCTCTGTCTCCATCTCTGCTCCGGGCCTCACCTGCACATGCGACCTCCTCCTGTCTGGTCGTGACCCGTTACAGCGTCCTGACCTACTTTGCATATTACCTCTTTACACACACACACACACACACACACACACACACACACACACACACACTAGAGGTCCGGTGCATGAAATCCATGCGGGAGGGGGGGGTCCCCTCAGCCCAGCCTGCACCCTCTCCAATCCAGGATCCATCTTGCAATCCTGGACTGCTGGCTCCTAATTGCTCGCCTGCCTGCCTGCCTGGTAACCCCTCACTGCCTCTGCATGTTGGCCTGGTTGCCCTTAACTGCCCCCTCTGCTGGCCAGGTCACCCCCAACTGCACCCTCCCCCACTGGTCTGGTCGCCCCTAACTGTCCCCCTTGCCACCCTGGTCACCCAACGCAGCCTGCTGTTCAGTTGTTTGGTTGTCCCTCACTAACCCCCCTGCTGGCCTGGTCATAGACAGCCATCTTGTGAGGGCATGATGGTCAATTTGCATATTACCTCTTTATCATATAGGATAGATTGGATTTTGACAAGTTAATTTTATAACAACCCAGTTCACCCTATGCTTCTATTGTTTTGAATACTTTTCCAGCTGTGTTTCTTTTGTGAAAAATTGCCTAGCTTACGTGGCTCAGTGATTGAGTATCGACCTATGAACCAGGAGGTCATAGTTAGATTCCATATCAAGGCACATGCCCAGGGTACAGGCCTGATCCCCAGTGTGGGGTGTGCAGGAGGCAGCCAATCAATGATTCTCTGTCATCATTGTTTCTTTTTCTCCCTCTTCCGTCCTCTTTGAAATCAATAAAAACATATTTTAAAAATTGTGAAAAATTTTGTTTTCTTTTTCTCTTTTGCAAGCAGTGGGACTCAATCAAAATGATTTTAAAAATAAAAGGTATTTATTAATTCACGTAGCTGAACAGTCTGAAGGTAGGGTGGGCTTCAGGTGTAGTTCTATTCAAAGGATCCTGGTCTTTTCAGGCTCTGGCTTCATTTCTCTGCGATTTTCTTGGTATGTGGCTTTGTTCTTGGGCTGACCTTCTTGGTAGTAGCAGAATGGCTTTACCATATTAGCCAAAGAAGAATGTCTCTTCTGATAGCTTTCTTGGGCTTCTTTCCAGAAAGTCTGTCGCAGATGTCTGCAAGGCGAGTGCTCATCCTTGAACCAACCATTGTGATTTCCTGAAGCCTGTCCTTTAGGGAAACCTAATTGTGTTCTCATCAGTGTCTCTATTTTGTTGCTTTTAATGTGACAGCCGTTTCTGTCATAGCCTAATTTTTCTTTTCTATTTCTTTCCTGAACATGGCGACTAGCTCTCTTTTCATCTCTGCTTGGTGTCTCACTGTTTCTTCTTTAAATTCTTATTTCAGAGAGGTTATACCTTTAAAAAAAAAATCTCATAGAGAAATTCTGGTTCATAAATTTCAAATTCTTTGTGGCCCAGTTCCTCTGGTGGTTTTCTTTAACTACTTGCTATTTGTAATGTTCCAGTCTTTTATTGGGTATTTTATTTGCATCAATTGGTGATGGTTCCTGTCTCATTAGTTTTAAATGGTGATTGTGCTTTCCCATGGTAGCAATTTGCCGAATGGTTGTGATTGGGAATTGTTTGGGCAGAGTGCTGGGTTGATTGAATTTCATTTTGTTGCCTCAATAATTTCTTACAAGCCCAAGCACTCCATCCCGAGGGTATTTCTCTTTCCAATATAGCAGGAATTTTGACTGTTGATGAAGCCAGTACATCCAGGTTCTTCTCACTTAGTGTTGGAATGGCTAAACAAGCAGCATGTATATATCCATTGTTTGGTAAATATTCTTGTGTGTGGCAGTCTTGCTGTTCAGTCCCAAGGCTAACCTGATAAAACGGAAATGTGCTATTAACTGTTTTTGTTGCTCTTTGGTATTCTGTGGGGTTTTTTTTCGGTCTATTTGGAAGCAAAGCTGAAAGGAAAGTTTAGCTTATATAAAGTGTAAGAGTCTTCTCTTGGGATTTGAAAGCTATTTAATTTTTAGAACTAAATTTAAATGATTTCTTTCCCAGTGATGTTTCATATATTCAAGTCCCCAAAGAGATAGATCTATATATTTTTTAAACCTATCACATTAATCCTACAAAAGAAAAATCCTGCTGGAATGGAGATATGCTAAAATGTGCAAGATAAAACTCAACATTGGGATATTTCACAATTTGAAGAAGAGCAGCGTACTTTGCAGTTTAAAAGAACATGTTTTCATAGTAAATAGAAATCTAATAGAAAGGAAGAGAACTTGGCATTTATTGGACATGCTAAACATTGGATCTTAAGGAACACTTGGTCGTGGTCTATAAGGGAGATAAAGCCACATCTATAATGATCTATAATAATAAAAGCATAATATGCTAATTAGACCAGACATCCTTCCAGATGACCTTCTGGACGAAGCTGGGGCTGGAGGGAAGCCTGGGTCCTGGGTGCCAGAGGGAAGCTGGTGCTGGCAGAAGGAAGGCCTAGTCTTGCACAGATTTTGTGCATCGGGCCTCTAGTGTAATTATAACAGGTTTTATAAATGCCATAATAGTGGTGGCACCCAGGTCAAGTGATCAGTCTTCTGAGGGCGGTGTCATTATCCTCATTTTTTCAAAGATGGAGAACTACGGTAGATCAAAGGGATTAAGTAATATGCCTAAACTTGCATGGCTAGTCTTTGACAGAACCAAGATTGGAACTTGCCTCTGGCCAACTCCTGGCCCCCAGGATTGGATATTTTAAATATTTTTATACTTTAAGTTCCTTTTGTCCTGAGTAATTAGTGGATGCCTGAAACCTCGGATAGTACTGAATGCTACAATACAATACGTTTTCCTTTTCGTACATATGATAAAGTTTAATGTATAAATTAGACACAGTAAGAGATTAACAACAATAACCAGTAATAAAAGAGAACAATTAAAATCATATACTGACTTAAAAATAATATGACTGACTTAAAAATCATATGAACGTAGGCTCTTCTCTCTTTCTTGCTCTTTCTCTCCCATAACTGATCTAATAGGAAAGACAGCTACTAAGTGACTGACGGGCGAAAAAGGATAATTCACATTAGGGGTGGAACAGAGCAGGATGGTTTGAGATTTTATCACATCACTCAGAATAGTGTGCAACTTAAAACTTACAAATTCTTTATTTCTGGAATTTTACATTTAATATTTTTGGGCTGCAATTGACTGTGGATAACTGAAACCACAGAAACTGAAACCAAAGGTAAGGGGGATTACTGTTCCATTTGTAGTTTTTGCAGTTTACCCTCCATTATAAACCCTTCAAGAACAGAGACCATATCTTACTCATGCTTGGATCTTCACTTTTAGGCCAGTGAAGTGGTGCTTGGCACTCTGTCCATACTGTTTATTGGGTGTCTAGGGTCCTGAAGACAAGTAACAGTACCCGAAGACATGAAAATCTTATGTGTGTTGGGTTTATTTACCTCCATATTTTTACCTCTGTCACGACCCTGGGCTGGATGAATTTGTACCGGAGGCCTGTGGGTAAGGGCCAGATGTGTATGGGGGTGTTGTTGATGTCTCTGCTTCTGGGGTTCTGTGGCATTTTTATATCAAAATATAAAAAATTCTAGGTGCTGCACTTTGTATAGTGTCTTCTATTAATAGCTAAATAGCACTTTTCAACTCTTCAAAATATTTTCACATGTACCAAGTGTACATAGTAGGCATTTAAACATTGCATAAGTGCATATTGGACAGGTTACTTAGATTCTTCCTTCAGCGTCATTTTGTAAGTGCATTTATGAATGAAGACTGAGGGGGTGATTTTTCTCTTTTGTGAATAGTAATGGGCCACATGTCAGATGAATAAGAGGAAAATTCTAGAAAGAGTCCATGTGTTCTTTTTCTCTGTGGCCTTCCCAGTTTATTAAAATTGGCAGCTTGGTTCATTTAGTGTGGCTCAGTGGTTGAGCATTGACCTGTGAACCAGCAGGTCACAGTTCGATTCCCAATCAGGGCACATGCTTGGTTTGCAGGCTCAATCTCTGGGGCGGGGGGCTCAATCCCCAGTTGGGGTGTGCAGAAGGCAGCCGATGGGTGATTTTCTCTCATCATTGATGTTTCCCTCTCTCCCTCTCTCCCTCTCTCCCTCTCTCCCTCTCTCCCTCTTTCCCTCTCTTCCTCTCTCCCCTTCTCCCCCTTTCCCCCTCCCTACTTCCCCCTTCCTCTCTGAAGTCAATTAAAAATATTTTAAAAAATTGGCAGCTTGTTCTTTAAATAATCATGATATTAAAACAGCAAACATGAAGTGGTGCTCTGTCAGAAGCTGATTGGGAGGCTTGCTTAAATAAGAGGGGATAAGTGTCTGTTTTGTGTGTCAGCCTTCCTGAGGGAAATATATTGTACCTTTTCGTGGTGGTTCCAGGCCAAACAAGAAGTGTTTTAGCCTGTGCTTTAAGCAGTTGTACCTATTGAGCGTCTATAAATAATGTATGACCATTTGGTTTTTGCATTGGAGAGTAGACACCAGGAAGTGTGCAGGTGCAATGCTGTGTTTTCTCATGTTTCTCTCTCTTTCCCAAACTTGTTTTACTGGGAAAATGGGGAAGAGGGAAGGAAGGATCATCTATTTGGATGGGGGGTAAATTGGCATTACTGCAGCCAGAATCATAATTTTTTTTTTGGCAGCCTCTACCACAGGGCTGTTAGCACAGATATCCTATAGCAGTAATCTTTGAGTAATCGGAATTTCAAAGTACACTGCTAGCCATTCAAAAATAATAGGATTATACCTGAAACTTTTATGGGTGGAGTGGTTAGATTCCTTAACCCTTGAGTATCCACACTCACCTAGGACTCAAGTCAACCAGGAATTATAGTGTTTTTTTTTTTTTTTTTTTTTTTTTTTTTTTTTTTTTTTTTTTTTTTTTTTTTTTTTTTTTTTTTTGGTAACTTTTATTAAAGAAGAGAAAAGCCAGATCTCTAGGTAGCAGACAGCTCAGTGTTCTCCAAAAAGAAACATAGAGCTTTGTTATGTTAAGGCCTCCCACTGTAATTGTTACTATTGTTAATTCAAACCATCCGGAAAATGAGCAAAACAGTATTCTTCATGTCTATTGTTATGAGAAAAATGTCTCTTTCTAGCTCTACTCTCTCTCTCTCTTTTTATCCTGGGAGGTACAGTTCTAACTGCCCACATCACTTCAGTAAGAAGAATCAAAGAAAAACTACCATAAACTCAGCAGAAATAGCCCTTTCTAGATAATAATTACCACCATTTATTATGTAAACTATGAAGTTCCTTCTTGAGATCACCAATGAAACTAGCAGCCCATGGTTAGGTGGAAACGAGGAGCGAAAGGTAAGGGAGGAATTATTTTGGAGCCACGTTAGGTTCCGTAGAGGCTGAAGATAGAGCATCTGTTTATGGACGTGGACATGCAGTGGGCTCAAGAGAAGAGGTGGTTTGGGGAAATAGGTGAGTCAATGTGGTACAATTTGTGTGAAGTCAGCAGAGCAAATCCACTCCAGCATGAGATCCCTGTTTTTAATGCAATCTGTACAATATGCTTTTGTTTCATGTATGTTATGGGTAAGTAGTTAATGTGATTTTTGAATATTTGACATCTTCCAGGGCAAGGATGCTAAATTTAACTTGTCATGCATTGTAATCATAATTTTACAGTTAAAAGAAAAAAAAAGGTGTGTGTAGATTCCTTTACAGATTCACGTCTGTCTTTAGTTACTCTCACCTCCTCAGGATGGACAGATGGGGGATGTGGCAGTAGCATTGCTGGACTCTCCTCTTGGCAATCCACATACCATCTAAGTCTAGAAAACTGCTAACTGTCCAAAAGACAACCTTTGTTCCTGCCTTTTTATAGATGTTGTGTGTGTTTGAAGTTCTGTTGGGATGGGCAAACCTCTAGCTTTTCATGGAATAACAAGAAAACCCTATCATCTTTGGGAAGAATGGCTGGAACAATTGCCCACATTTATTATATCTACATTGTAGTTTATGAAACAGTGTAATAGCCATAGTCTCACTGGATCCTTGACAGCCCTTTGTGAGGCTTTATTATACCCATTGTGCAGTTAAGGAAATCAAGGCTGGGCAGGTAGAATCCCTTGATTAGGATCATCACATAGCTGAGTGTGGGTCAAGCTGGATAGGAACCTGACTTTTCCGAATCGTAACTAGTGCTTTTGTTTCTGTTTAAACTAGAAAGCTAGTCGGAGATTGCAGAGAATCAAAAAGTAGGCTTGTCATTTTCTCAGCTTCCAATTCTACCTTCTCTTCTTCTGCTGCCCCACTCCTGGCTTCACCTGTAGATGCCATCTGTGTTCCTCTATAGTCCTTTCTTTTTGGTCCCTAATCCCTAGACCCTCTTTTCTTTTTCTCAAGGGTCCATTCCCTCATAGGTGCTGTAGTGTATTGTTACTGGGGCCACCACAGTCAGCTATTCTCTGCGAGGCTGGAATGCTGTCTGTCCTCTAAGCCTGGCTAGAAACCTAGTTCTTCTGCAGAGCTCACCAACCTATCACCGTCCGTGTTGCCTTCTGACTGCCCTAGACTTGATTCAGAACTTGGCATCTGACCCCTTGTGGCTTTCCTCTGTTCCAGATTCAAGAATGCTGCCTTCTCATTTGTCAGCAAATCTTTGCCCTACCAGGTGCCAGGCATTGTGTTAAGTTCTGGGGAAACGATTAGGAACTCTGGAAGGGAGATGGATATTAATCAGCGGAGTACACATGTGACATTACAACTCCCTACGGCCTCTGAAGGGAGGAGGTGCATGGGTGCTGTGCGAGTGTCACTAAAAATTCACCATCACCAGCCTTAGCCGGATGGACACACACACTGGAAACTCTACTCTGCCCCTCTAGTAATGCTGTGTCCTTTCCAGGACCCCTCACACTCCTACCCACTGAGGATAAACAGGAAATCCTGGTTTGTACATTTGATCTTAGTACAGCAAGCACTAGCAGTCTAGGTAGTTTAAGAAGAGAGGCTGAGAATGGAGGAGTTTATTTGCCTTTTCCCTATAAAGCAAGACTGGAATTGTGCAAATTCAAATGATCTGCTTCCCAGTGTCACTTCCCAGTGGGACAGATGTTGAGCTGTTTCTTAGGTTGGCTCATATCGCCCCCTAGCTTGCCCAGGAGTAACTCAGTGGGATGCCGTTAATTGGGAGGTATGGAAGACAGAAATGTAGTCATATGCTCACAAAGACATGTATTAAATCTTTGTTGCAGCAGTATTTATCATCACCCCCAAATAGAAACTATCTAAATGCCCATCAATAGTAGAATGAAGTATGCTCTATTAGAGAATGTATTACTATAGAGTATGAAAATGAACAATTTATTTAAGCTACACAGAAAAATAAGGATAACACAAACATGATGTCCAGTGAAAGAATCCAGTTACAGAAGAGCTCATGGCATATTATTCTATTTACATCAAGTGGTTAGAAACCAATCTATGCTCTTAAAGGTTAGGATAGTAGTTACCTTCTGGGGCAGTTAGTAGGAGAGGGCACAAGGTAGGGGAGGTATTAACATTCTTCCTGTTAATATAACAGGTATATTGTGTGTTTCCTGGATCGGATCTTAACTGGTTGAAAGGGTGATTCTGGAGGTAGAAAAATGCTGCGTAATGAAGTACTGTGAAGTCAAATTAAAGTGTTAATTGAAGATTGGGTCAAACATCCGGACTATCAGTGGTCTCAGCCCTTCAAATATTAGGACTTTTTCTCCATTGGGGTTCTTCTCTTTTTACCATGAAAGTTAGTTCTAGCCAAACTTGCAGGAATACATCTGTGGATAATTATAATTTGTGAGAATATGAATATCAGAATATTTTATTTGTGAGGGTTTTTTTGAATGGGATTACTGAATCCAAGTTATTTTTAGTAATGAAAACCACTAATATAATTGTTTCGTTTGCAAGAAAACAGTTGTGCCAAGCATTGTTTAGTACTAGTGTTTTGCAAGAGATTTCTTGGGAATGCCAGTTGATTAAATTTTCCCCAGTAGGATTTATTTAAAATATGGTCTTGGTATGCATTTTAAAATACTATTTATATCTTAAATGCATGTTAATAAAGCAGATTTCCCACTCAGTGATTCGGTATCAATTGAATTGGTTTTGTTACTATTTTAATTTTTGAAAAGTTTAGTGAGGGTTCAACTGTTTTTTAAAAGATATTTGCTGTAACTTTTATTAAATAAAACTAGAGACCCTGATGCACAAAATTCGTGCAAGGGGCTCAGCCCTTGCAGCCCCGGCTACCTCAGCTGGCCCTCACAGCCCCGGCTGGCCCTTGCAGCCTCTTGCAGCCTCGGCTGGCCCTTGCAGCCCGCTTCATCTGGAAGGTCGTCTGGATGGTCGTTCTGCTGTTTGGTCTAATTAGCACATTAGCTCTTTATTATATAGCACTAGAGGCCCGGTGCACGAAATTTGTGCTTGGGTAGGGGGCCCTAGGCCTGGCCGGCGATGAGGGCTGATAAGGGCCTTCCTTCATTCCTCACTGTCCCCTGGTGGTCAGCGCACATCATAGCAAGCGGTTGAACTCCCGTGGGGACACTTTGCATATTAGCCTTCTGTATATATAGATAAGAGGCTTAATTATGTTAGAAATACATCGTACATCAGATGAGAGTGGCTCATATATGTAGTTTGCTTTCTCAAAATTGTCTTTGCATTTTAAAATTCACCCCTAGAGGGTGCTGGTGTATTGAAAGTCTAAATCTTTGAGTATTTTAAAAAACCACACATATATTTGTACTAAAATCCCACTATATTACAGTAAATGATCTAGTAATTACTTAATAGAAGTTGAAAGTGTTTTAACTTAAAAGTGGTACTATTATATAAACAATAAAAGTCAAGACATATGCTTAATGGTATTTGCTTTTGTGAAAATTTGACAAAGTACTGTAAATTTTTATCGCCATTTCAGTGTAAACAACTCCAAGGTAGAGGAATAAGCAGTATTTTATGATATATTTAGGAAATCCTTTCTTGGAAAGAAAATGTAATTACATAGGTAACTTAATAATATCAGGTTCACATCATTGATACTTGAGGCACTTGAAAAATTATTTTGGCATCTTCTGTTATTTGAACAGCTATGTTGTCGAAGGCCTACACATGCAAAACAGGTGGGGAGAGATACATAAATTACCTTATCTGTTTTAAGAATAAGGGCTGTATAAACCTAAAATACAGTGGAATAAAGAGATTAATCCTAGCTAATGGGGTTCTTGGAGAAGGTAGGGTTTTAACTAGGCCTTTAGGTGGAAGCACAGAAGTAGGTTTACAGTTGTTTATATGGAAAATAATATAATAATTATTAAATAACTAGGGGCCCAGTGCATAAAAATTTGTGCACTCAGGAGGTCCCTCAGCCCGGCCTTTGCCCTGTCGCAGTCTGGGACCCCTCTGGGGATGTCCACCTGCTGGCGTGCCTGGTCAGCCTGGATGAGGGGCTAATGGCTGTTTGCAGGCTGGCCAAGCCCTCCAGTGTGGACTCTCACTCCATTGGGGTGTGGCCACCCTGAATGACGGGCTGAGGGCTGTTTTCAGGCTGCCCACAGCCCCTTCAGGTTTTGGGTCCCTAGTGGGGTGCCTGGGCAGCCTGGGTGAGGAGCTGAGGGGCATTTTCAGGCTGCCCACAGCCCCTTCATGTTTTAGGTCCCTACTGGGGTGCCTGGGCAGCCTGGGTGAGGAGCTAAGGGGCGTTTTCAGGCTGCCCACAGTCCCTTCAGGTTTTGGGTTCCTACTGGAGGCCTAGACAGGTAACAAAGCCTCCTGTTGGCTTCAACTCCATGGTTTCTATAATTGAAAGAATGTTGCCTTAGTAGACTCAAGGCAGGCAGTTTTCTCCATCACTGGTGCAGTGGAAGCCTGCTGTTTGCTTTAGCTCTGAGGCTTCTATAATTGAAACAATGTTGCAACAATGTTGCCTGGAGCCAGGAGAAGCCCAGCCCGCCAGCAGACAGTTTACTCCTGTTGCAACGGAAGCCTCCTGCCGGCCTCCATCTTGGCTGGGTTAATTTGCATACAGCCGCTTTGATTGGCTGGTGGGCATGGCTTAGGCATCCCATAGAAATGGTCAATTTTAAGATTACTCTTTTATTAGAGTAGATGATACAAGAATAAACTCTTGTTTCCCGTACTCACAACTGTAACCTACTTTTGCCACACCTTCTCTTTTGTATTTAGAAGAGAAGGAAGTTTGCTTTTCATTTAAACTAATCCTCTTCTGTGCTCTCCTCACAACCTTGTCTTACTAATTAAGATATTAGATAAAAAAGTATAAGTCTTTGACCAATAAAGTGTTTTACAAGCATCATTATCGTTATTTGTTACATTATACTGAGGAATGACCTGTAATTGGCAGTGCAGTAGATTCTAGAGTTGTTTTTATACATGTTATTTTTATACATACAACTTCTTATTTAACTGAATGTTTAAATTAAGGTATAGTAAAGCTTATTATCTTCCTTCTGTAAGGTTTGTTTTTATTATTCACATGTCAGGTTAAAGGGATTAAAAAAAAAAAGGTGGTAAGGAGGAAAAAGACGTAAAATGAAAGAATTAGCTAAATATCTAGGTTATTTAGAATCCTGGGAAGAGGAGAGCAGTGAATCCAATAGATGAACCACATAGCGCAGTAGGATTATTTATGTGTCCCAGGGTCTTTGAGGAGATTATTGTTAGACTTAACATTAAAACATTCTCTTCTCTGGAAGTGCTCTAATGAAAGCATTTAAAAAAGTGTTTGGAGAGTGACTTCGATCATTTGGCTTTTGTTGTTAAACAACTTTTAGTTGTGGTGATTTTATTCGAAATTGATAGTTGACTGTCCAAACATGTCAAACTCCCAGCCGGCGGGCCGCATGCCTCCTTTTAATGAATGAGGCATGCAGCCTACTGGCCATGAGTTTGACATGCTTGGAATTTAACCCAGTGATTAGTCTGGGTTCTCTTCTGTCATTGTTATTTCACAAAGATGCTGAGACTCTGCCATAATGAACATTTATGGAGCACTTACTGTATGCTATGGGGAGCTTTCTACCAAGAACTGAAGCTTAGTTTTCCTTCCTTCCAGAAACTTATGGTCTAGTTTGGGGAATTGCTATTAATACATGAAATAATTAGTAAACAATAGAAGGCAGAAAGTATGTGCATACATATATCTGTGTGCGCTGAAAGTTTAAAGTACAGAGAGTTTCTCTCTGTAGACTATTCTTTAGGGCAGACACCTCAGCATAAACATCCTCGAATTTTATAAAGGTCTAAATAAATGTTTGGAATTTTATTATCTTTTTTTAAAAATATGTTTTTATTGATTTCAAAGAGGAAGGGAGAAGGGGAGAGAGACAGAAACATCATCGAGGAGAGAGAAACGTTGATCAGCTGCCTCCTGCATGTCCCCTACTGGGGATTGAGCCTGCAACCTGGGCATGTGCCCTGACTGGGAATCAAACCATAACCTCTTGGTTCACAGGCTGATGCTCAACCACTGAGCCATGCCTGCTGGGCTAGAATTTTATTATCTTTAGTTGTTACATCTAAGTCAAAAGGACATATGGTATTTAAACGTAAGATACACATGGTCCATTGCTTATGCCTTATCTGGGTGCACTTTCTCATCTGTCTGCTTTTTAAAAAGTGGGGAACTTCCTTCACGCTCACCTTGATCATAAATCTTTATGTGATCTTTATAGGTAAATTAGAAATACAGAAAAATGTAAAAAATGCCCATGACTCACAGATAGTATTACATATTGGTACTTTTTGCAATCTTTTTAATACATGTGTATACTTTTTTTCTATATATGTAAATATACTCATGTAAGTAAAACCTGGCCCAGCGTACTCATTCAGTACCAGTTTCACCCCAAAATGTTCTTTGATTTATGTTTCAAATATCTGATAATTCAGATCTCTTCATTCTTAAAAAATAGATACTTTGCTCTGACTTTTTAAAGATAAAATTTAGCGCCATCCTTCTGATTTACTTAAAAGCAGTCCTGTTAGCACGTTAATTATGAATACCTTAGTCTATGAATGAACTTGAGAAGCACTGACACTTCCTAGTACTCGGATTTTTAAAATGAATGCATGGATTGTAACCTGAAGAGCAGTCAGAATCTAGATGAGCATTTCTCAGGTGTGAGAACTTGCAGTCTCCAAAAGATGCTGACAGAATTCAGTCTGAGAAACATCCATTAGATAATCCAGTGTGTGTTGGGGAGTAGGGGAGGGGTAGGTGGGAGGGCAGACTTTGCCTTTGAGAAGTTTTAATTAGGTATTTGTTGGTGGCCTATTGTGTGCCAGGTTTATGCCAGACTGACCTTGCAAAGAAGGCATAGTCTTGCTCTGAAAGCCTGGATTTGTTTAGGCTTAGAAGCACATAAGTGGGGGACAGTGTGCTAGCACAGAGCAGGAGTGAGGAGAGGAAGATTGGGGGTGCCCCAGGACAAAAGAGGTGTATGCCAAGTCTTGAGGGAAGGATGGGTGTTTGCTGGGTGCAGGTTGCGGAGGGTGATTGCTGTACTGCAGGGTCCGGCTGTTGTAACTAGCAGTCCTCCAGCACAGGCTATCTGGGTGGATGACCAGGTGACCCTGCCCCACTTCATTGAAGATTGATATTTTGTAAAGTGCAATGAAACTCACTAAGTAGGACTATGAGAAAAATAACAACCCTTAGTTTTTAAAATTAATATTTAGGAGACATAAAATTACTCTGTCAATTTGCTATAAAAGTTTTGAAGTGTTCACTCTGTTTCTTTGTATCTTGCTTTGTTGGATAGTGACAGCCAGTTCTTGACAACCCATGTGGGTCACGCTCAGCACCACACTGGTATCCCAAATCAGTGGGAAAGATGAGGCTAGGGGCTGGGAATTTTACCATAGATCATTCTGACACATCAAGTATGCCCTGGGACTGTGTCCATACAAATAATTATCACTTGGAGGCTGAGAACCACATTGGAAGTGATACTGAGTCATGAAAGGGAAGTTACTAAATATTTTACTCTGTCTTTACAATAGTATTATTTGAATCTGGTTAAATCACAATATTTTAAAAAGTATTCTTAAAATAAGTATGTAAAGAAATATTTTAAGGCAGGTAAATTTTCTCCTCCCAGAGTAAAGCAATGGCTCTCAACCTTGGTTGCATATTAGAATCACCTGGGACTCTTTTTTTTTTTTTTTAAATCCTCATCCAAGGACATGCTTATAGATTTTTAGAGAGGGAAGAAGGGGGAGGGGAGAGAGAGAGAGAGAGAGAGAGAGGGAGGGAGAGAGAGAGAGAGAATATCAAACTGGGGAAGGAATCTGAAACCTAGGTATGAGTCCTGCCTAGGAATTGAACCCACAATCATTTGGTCTTTAGGACAAAGCTCCAACCAACTGATCTACCTGGTTGGGGCTCACCTGGGACTCTCTAAAAAAGACTCTGGCACTGGGCCCCACTCCTTCAGATTAGTTTGGGGTGCAAACTCAGCATTAGGCTTTTTAGCAGCTCTGTGCTGATTCCAGTGTGCAGCCAACTTCCATAGTGGATATGCTAATGGTGCCTAATATTTCCTGATTGAGAACTTATGTTAGAGAACATATAGCACAGTGATTGCACTCCAAAGCTATTAGTTGAATTTGATAGTTAAAGAGAGTAAGACTATTAAGTAAGTGCATTAATTTTGTGTACAATAGATGCAATAGGGGGTTTCTTCCAACCCTCCCAACCAACTTCCATAATTATCATAATGACAGTTGATGGTATACATAACTTTCAATATAGCTAATTTAGTATCTGGTATTAGTAAATATGCAGTGTAGTATTAATAAATATCCTTATAAATAAAAGCTTGTAAAATCTTGATTTTTCTGTTGCCTACTTCACCAGCTGCTGTCCTAGTGACTACTATTGCAGCACTGATGGCTACTGTATTCGGGTGCTACATTAATGTCCAGATCGTATTTGATTAGAACAGATTGCCATGAACGGGCCTGTTACCCCAAATGCAATTATTGTTGAATTTTTAACATATAACTCCTTGAAATGATATATTCAAATCTTATTTTAGAGCAAAATTTCAGGTCTTGGTCTGAAATATAGTATATTCCTTAATATTTTCTAAATCTCCAAGTAGCATACAATAATGTCATTATCAAAATATTTCCTATGGTGAATTATTAGTCTGTGGTGCCAAAAGTTGGCTGCAGTCTGCAAAAATCCACCCCCACCCCCTTACACATGTTACTAGTGTATTCTTCATGTGCTGTTCAGACTTCTGAACATTCAGTGAGTGAACAACTTTTGGGCACCTACTTGCTGTGCTAGATATTGGAGATTCAAATTTAAAGCCTCAGGTCTAAGTCCTTCCACTAAGGAACATGGCATCATGCTACTAGCCGTAATATGAAGATGGAACAGCTTTCTTCCTCTCTCACTGCGCGTCCCCCCCTCCCCCCCGCCCAGTTTGCCCTCCCTCTATTTGTGAAGGTTTTAATATTAGGGGAAGAAAACACTCTAAAAGTAGTCATTTACTCCCTCTGAGTCTCAGTTTCCTCTACTGGAAAAAGGTGATACCCGTTCCTGTCCTGTCCGCATGAGTTCTGAGGATAGTGAGAGAAATGTTATGCAGCATTAACAGCACAAATTCAGATATGCAGATAAATTGTAAATGGACATTATAAAACGATTTTAAAATGAAAGAAAAAGAAAAACCATGCACAATATCTGTGGTATACGTACCAAAGCAAAAACCCATTGGGTGTATGAAACCCAAGAGAGAAGTTACATTAGGGTTAAATTCCGTGCAAGTTTGCTTCCATGATGGAGACTTTTTTTTTTTTTTTTTTTTAACTTAGCTCCCGAAAAAGAAACTTCCTGGGTTTTCTCTTTCCTCCTACGGGTTTCCAAGTGGCAGGGCTGCTTCCTGTCATGAGCAGCTCCGCTGCGGGGCCCCTGCGTACAGACTCTCCACCTCCTCTTTCTCTTTCTTTCAAACACTCAATACATTTAGAGGCTGATCTTGTGCAGAAAATATCCCTGACATTTGCAGAGCCCGGGGGACTGCGTGCGCAGGCGCGGCAGCGCGCGCCCGCCGGGAAGGGGAGGCTCGTTTGCATACGAGTCGGAGCGCGCACAGCCAGCATGTCAGCGCAGTGAACTTGCAGCGGGCTGCGAGGACGCCGCGGGCTTTGTCCTGGGAAATGTGCTCCGTGCTTTTCTTTCTCGCTCCTTTTTTTACTTCGAAGAAAGACCGGTAAAGACTTCTGAAACGATTTCTAAATGCTTGATTGAGGATACAAACCATTGACCGTCTAACAACTAAACCCTTGAAGGGTTTTTTATGTGAGTTCGCCTTTTCTTGCGTGTGTGTGTGCGCTTTTTTTTTTTTTTTTTTTTAAACTTTTACATACTTCGTTTTGATCGTTTGAGGCCGGGCCTCCGTCTTTGTGAAGTTTAAGAGAAGAGCCAGGAGCTACTCAGCAATCATTGATTTTTTTGAAACGTACTCTTTTTGGGGCGCAAAGCAAAAGAGCTGGTTTTCTGTGCTTAGCCCAATAAATGCTATTTATGAAGATGGACCTGTTGAACTACCAGTACTTGGACAAGATGAACAACAATATCGGCATTCTGTGCTATGAAGGTAGAGATTCTGTTCTGGAAATCGCTCTCTCCTTTTGCTTTTATGAAGGCCACTCCTCCTGGAGGGTTCCGAATGTCTTCTGTGCTTTTTGTCCTCCTCCTTGGGACTTCTAGGGTGCTTTGAAAGGCGAGAAGTTGTTCTGTACTGTTTTCCATTTTCAAAGTTTGTTGTTCGTAACTTAGGCTTCAGGGGTACAGTGGTGAAGACTGGGGGGTGGGGAGGAGGTGAGATTACAAACTACAAAAAGTTTGCTTTATGCTTGCTGACAACATATACTAACCAGTTTTTAAATTCTTTGTAATGTAATTACATTTTATTTCTGTTGGTGATTTCTTTAGGGGAAGAACTTTTAGAACCCAAGTAAAAGTTAACTGTGTCGTGTTTTTGGTGGTTGTTTTTGCATTGATGTTTATTTTAAACATACAGCATCTGTAGTATTTGTGTTGTATTACAACAGCGCTTTGGGTTTTCATATAGAGAGGAACACAAAGTTACAGTGAGTTTTTTGTTTTCCCGACCCATTGTCCCAAACAATGAAGGATTTTTCTATTCAGTTTGGGGGACTGGAAGGGCACCCATGTCACAGAGCAAAGACTGGCTCTCTTTGTCTGATTTCCCATTTCCTGTACAGCTCCGGAGAGTTCTGACATTGAAGGATGTTCCCTCCACACTCCAGTCCCTTGTGGAAGTGATTGCACAACACGCTAACCAGAAAGCTAAAAAAAAAAAAAAAAGGCAAAAATAAGCCCTGAATTTGTATTGTTTATTACCACTTACTAAATCATGAGCTGTGTCCCTCCTGTGTTGTATTGTTTCAAGCTGTCTCTGTGGGTAGTAAGAAGAGAAAAAGTGTGTTCTTAATCTGTTGGAACATTATCTACGTGCAATTTGAAAAAGTGGTAATGGCCTGGGTTTGAGTGGCCAGAGGTGCCTCTGTTGGGGGAGGAGGGCGTGTTTTTTGTTGTAAGAAGGAGACATATCCTTTCTGATTCAGGAGCTGTTTCCATGTTTTCTCCTATAGCAAACGGAACGTTTCTCTTGAAAAAGAAAAAAAAAGAAAAAAAAAGAAAAGAAAACATTGAGGAGACTTGGGAGGGTGAGCCAATTCACTAGTATTTTTCATGTAGACAATCCCAGGCCTGTTACCTAGTCAGTTGATAATTTATCCTTCCCCCTTCAAGGGAGAAAAAACATCTCATTCATGCCTTGTTTTTCCTTCTTTCAACTCTATGGATAAGGATTTCAAACTTTTGTTGTTTTTTTTTTTTTTTTTATTGTTTGTTTAAAGATGTTTTTCCCCCCTCCCCTCCTGCTTGTTCCACTAATGAGAATTTTGATGAATTGCTTTCTTTGCATCTGCTGCCATAAGTATCCTCTTCTGAGGTCACCCATTTCAAAGGCAGATTTCTTCAGAATAGTCTGGACAGCAAGGATTGGGTTTGTTTCCTGTGAAATTAACTTACTGCCGTTTTTAAACTTTTTTTTTTTTTTAGTGAACAAAAAATTAAAAACTTTTAAGGCCATTTCTGTCTATCATTGAGTAATACGATATTTTCAAAACCAACTATAATGGTCAGTATAAGAGAGGTATAGAAAGATTATTAGGAAATTGACACCACATTAATATTTTATGTCTCCAGTTGGTGGTGGTGAGGAACAGCTTGTGGGAAGCCTCTCCAGGTTGATGTGTTGCTTGGGACTGTGTAAAATACATGCAGAGTCTCCTTGCTTCCCTCCTAGTTTGTGAGGAAGAAAACTTTGATTTTGAAAGGCAAGTTAGATATGTGCAATGATAGGCTATAGTCTGTTTGGTTCAAACATCTGCTATTTTCCTTATTATGAAAGTTAACATTATTCTAACACCAAAATAAATACACAGGATATGAAGAAAAGCACAGCAAAATTGGAGTGGTGTTTATAGTGGGTTGTTTATGTCCTAGTGGTTTTCTCGTTGTACACACTGCACACATCTGCTCTGAGCTCAGAAGGGTGTTTTGAAGATGGGCATAAATCTTGGATGGAAATTTTTTGGTAAGAAAAGTTGGAGCAGTTATTGTGCCTTTAAATCCAACCCTTGGAGAATATTTGTACTACACATATCAGCTCAGCAGCATTCCAGGGAAGTTATTTGGAAAATGGAATGTACAGTTGGTAGACGGCATTTGATTTCTCTTAGAGCACAGGCAGGGTTCACGTCTCTTCAGGATCAGGGGCACATTTTCTGAATTTTTAGTTTTAAGCATTAAGATGTTGTTGGCTATTCTTATTCTCTAGGTTATACTATATTCCTTAGTTGTATTACGCACTCTGCACCATCTTTCTTTACCTACTCTAGCAACATATACACAAATGGATCTTTAAAAAAAATATATTTTACTGACTTTTTACAGAGAGGAAGGGAGAGGGCTAGAGAGTTAGAAACATCGATCAGCTGCCTCCTGCACACCCCCCTCCTGGGGATGTGCCCGCAACCAAGGTACATGGCCTTGACCGGAATCGAACCTGGGACCCTTCAGTCCACAGGCCGGCGCTCTATCCACTGAGCCAAACTGGCTAGGGCCAAATGGGTCTTTTTTACCCAGTTATAGCATACAATGTCTTTCTGAAATCCCAGCCTGAGAGCGGACTCTGTGCGGCTGAGATGTGGACTCTGCGAGGCTACTACTCGCTGGCACCTGACTCTCACCATTGAAGTGTCTCACCAATGAAGTGTCATTGAAAAGAGAATAAAAGAAAAACATTAACCACAGATGGCAATTTTGGGGTGGGGGCCCGTTGGGGTAGGAGAAGATTGGCAGAGGGCAGAAAGAATCTAAGTCTGACTAATTTCTGGAAACTGCTTACTTTCATTGGTGATGAGCAAATGAGCAGAAGTCTGCTTGTGTTAATGTGTCTGTTTGAAAACCACCTGGTTTATTGCTGCAATCCTTAACAGTTAGCCCATTCATCATTCATCACTTCACTGAATGTTCACATGATACCCACTTACATCCATTCTTGCCTCCACCTCCAGGAACAGGTTCTAATCCGAACCCAACCTTCCTTTGTTCCCTACTAAACTCTCCGGAGAACATACCCCGAGGCATGGAAAGCCTCATGAAGGCAGGAAGGGCCTTGTGTTGGATACTGTATATCTCTCAGTCCTGGCCTGGTGCCTGATACTCTCGGCGAGTGGCTGACTCAAAAAGTCAACGACATCTTTCCAATAGCAGTTGTAGTCCCTACTGTGTAATTCGGCACTTGGCTATATACTATCTTGCATTCTTTAATTTTTTCATCATTTGCAGAGCTGTACAATACATTTGCCTTGTTTTTGCCAAGGAAGCTGAGGCACAGTGGGGTAAATTGTCTCTTCACGTTTATTCAGAAAGTTTGTAACAGAATTGAATTGCGCCGAGAACCCAATCTGTGGTTTTGACTATTCCAGAATTATCCCATGTCTTGTCTCCTTCATTACTTATTTGCTCTTTGATGTTGGAGAGCACACTCTGTCCCGGGGCCCATCGCAGTCCCAGCGTGGGGATGTTCTGGATCACAATGCACAGTCGAGCCTGTTCTGGACTCTTCATTGCTCTGAAGCCGTTGCTGGTCTAGCTTTCCAGGCTGTTTGCTGTTCAGGGAAGACGGTAATGAGAACTCTAGGTGACCAGCCTCATTGACATTTGCTTGCCCTGATGCACTGGCGATTGTGTTTGTTTTATCTTTTTATGATTGTGCAGAGGAGGCCCTGCGAAACATCAGTTCACAAAGAGTATCTCCCCAAGGGAGCAGGGAGCTAGTTAGACCATGGACTTCTCTCAAGATGGCTGATGGTTATATTTACATAATTACTTGGTGCTGAAAACCTGGGTCCTAATAAATGTGCTCGTGGCTGGCTGTGGCTTTAAGCTGCTGTTAGTGATACTTTAATTATGGGTTAAGAGCCATTAGTGTGTAATTTGGTAGAAGAATTCTCCCCTTTTAATTTAATAGTGTGATTTATATTGGGAGAAAGTAAAAACAAATCACACATTATGATCATCGGAAAGCTTCAGAAAAGAGTATTCTAAGTCCCTCACCTTTTAGAGTTGCTCGTTGTCTTAGAACATAATTATCACTTGTTTCATCGCAGGCTACATTTAAATTAATTTTCTGGAATTGAAAGGAAAAAAGCACACAGGAGCTGTTGAGTGAGTGAGACCCTGCCAGGGATGTGAGCAGGGTTGGGTGATGGTTTTGTTATCTGCCAGTCTTACCACCAGCAGTTATAATGGAGTCCTCCTTCCTCTGTTCTTTGTCTCATGAGCTCAGAGGCCTCAGGAAACTCAGGAGCATGGGGTACTACGAAGGTGAGAAGGCTACAGAGCCGAGCCATTTTGTACCAGCCTCTGGTCCCTTGCCCTGTGTATCAGGTGACCAGCTCTTGCCAGGGGTATGTTCCAAGGTAGAACATCTGCAACTATTTTGCTGTGGAAATTTGTTTTACTTTAGCTTTTTGTTTGTGGGAGAGAGGGAGGAGAGAGGGAAAGAGGGAGGGAGGGAGAGGGGGAGTGGAGAGGGAGAGAGACTGGGGAGGAGCCTGATGAATAAAACAGGCCCAGGTGAGCCCAGGAGAGCTCCTGAGAGAGATCTGGCCAGTTTGTATTTCTACTAATTACAGTGTGTGAAGGGAAGGAGTGATTATACCCTCCTTCCTTCCAGCTCCCCACCCTTGTTTCTCTGTCTTCTCCTGGAAGGATTATTTTACTTGGCTGTTTATCTTCTGGAGCCTGCACATGGCTTTGTTTGGGAAGGCAGATTTCTCTTCCTTCCTCCTTCCTCCTTCCTTTCCTATTGTCTGCATGGCCTTCTTCTCCTAGGGAGCTTAAGTTTGTTGCTGTGAAGATTTAAAAACACACACAATACAACAAAAAAACATGCCATAAGATAAAAAGAAATCCCCTCTGGGATTGTGAGGATGTTGCAGAAAACTGGGTTTTGTCATGAAGAAATTAGATCCAGACTTAGCACTTCTGCATGTACACAAGTATATAAAACCAGCCTTACCAGGGATTGCTTCTGGCTCTGTTTTATCTCTATATATGTTAACATTTATTCAGAGACTGTTTATATTGAGTGGTATCTATGTATTGGATATTGAGTTCGTTCGAACTACTTTCTAGTCTTGCTCAGCAACATCAGTTTGTCTTGCAAAATAGTCTCTCTCCCTCTTCTGTTTTTTAATGAACTTAGGTAGCAGGCCCCTGCCCCCAAACACTTCAGCCATGGACATTTAATTTTAAAGCCAGAGTCTGGAAGTGATTTTACTTTCTCCATTTGTTTATTCCCTCCCTCTCCCTCCTTCTCTCCCTCTCCCTCCTCTCCCTCTCCCTCCTTCTCTCCCTCTCCCTCCTTCTCTCCCTCCTCTCTCTTTTCCTCCCTTTCCTCCTTTTCTCTCTCCCTCCTTCCCTCTTCCTTCTTTCTCTTTCCCTCTCTTTTCCTTTCCCTCCCTCCCTCCCTCCCTCTTTCTCTTTCTCTCTTTACCTTCCTGAATATTGCATGTTCTAAGTTCTAGGGAAGTATTTCCATCTCTTGCCAGGGGTATGTTCCAAGTCAGGAGTTTGCTTTATCTTGCCCTTTCTGCATATAAAAAGTAATAATGCTGTAGATTGTTTTAATTCCAGAATATTGTACACAGGGTGTGTTTTAATCCTAAATATGTGAATCCCGACTCATTGGAAGAATGTTTATTTACCCTTAATAAAATGGGAAATCCATTCTTAAAGTTCTCCTTCATTTGTTGCTATTTATATGATCTTTCAGAACTCTTAGCATTTCACCCATTTGTTTGCAAAGAAGTCTGGAAAACATAACAAAGTGGAATATATTTAGTAAGTGACCAGAGGAAACTCACTACTCTCCTTTTGTCACCTAGTCTCCATTTTCGTGTTTGTGGGATGTCTACACTCCGCTAAGGAATGTATTAGGTCTTGGGGTTGATCTTTGTCTGTCTGTCACGTCTGACTCACTTTGTCCTTCTTAACAGTTTCAAATATGGAATATATCATATAATCTAATAAAGGAGTAATATACAAATTAACCATCTCTCTGGGACGCATAAGCCACGCCCACCAGCCAAGCCACGCCCACCAGCCAATCTGAGTGGTTGTATGCAAATTAACCCAGCCAAGATAGCGGCCAGCAGCCACGGAGCTAGAGTAAACAGCAGGCTTCTATTGCAACTGCCTGCCTAGGCTGGCTGAGCCTCTGCTCATGGTAACAATGTTTCAATTATAGAAGCCACGGAGCTGAAACAAACAGGAGGCTTCCTTACCTGCCTAGGCCTCAGCTCAAAGCAACAGTGTTTCAATTATAGAAGATAAACCCCAGAGACCTGATTCCAGCCAGCCTCGCTGGGACCTTGGGTCATTGGGAGCTGTGGGCAGCCTGAAAGCCTGAAAATGGCCCTCAGCCCGTCACCCAGGCTGCCCAGGCACCCCAGTAGGGACCCAAAACTTGAAGGGGAAGCCTGAAAACGGCCCTCAGCCCGTCACCCAGGCTTGCCACAATCCAGTGGGGTGAGGGTCCACACTGGGGGGCTTGGCCAGCCTGCAAACAGTCATCAGCCCCTCACCCAAGCTGACCAGGCACACCAGCAGGTGGACATCCCCTGAGGGATCCAAGACTGCGAGAGAGCACAAGCCGGGCTGAGGGACCCCCCGAGTGCACAAATGTTTGTGCACTGGACCCCCAGTATATACATAAATGTGCATGAAACATGTAATTTATAGTTAAAAGATAAACCCAATCACAATTTCTCCCAACCTAAGAGGTCATTACAAGCATAATTTGTTTTTAAAAAATACTTGACTACATATGTGTGCAATTGTAAACAAATTCACTTAGTTATGTCTCCCCTCTCCCCCTTATATAATTAGAATGATTCTGTAAATCTTCTGTTGTGACTTTGTTTATGAGGTCTTTGCAAGCAGTGGACATGTCTGAAGAGGCTGTTGTTTCCATGTGATACCAGCTTATCTTAGAGTCTAGGGAATCTTGGCTGAGGATACATGTGGATATCCCAGCCTACCTTTTACCTGCTGCTGCGCTGTTTAGCCTTGGTGACACTTTGGTCTGAGCTATTTTTTTTTTTTCACTTCGTATTTTGTTTGCGGTTTTCACCACCTGTTAAAGCCCTCCACCATCCATGCTGTAATGGAAAATTAGGTGTTAGAAAAATTCTGCACAGTTTTGGAGAGTGTAAAGTAGGGGGACACTTCTGGAGATACATAGCTTATTCATTAGGATCTGAACAGTGACTTTAGTTTTGCATTAATAAGCAATTTGCTTAAAGGCCGAGACTTGCTACAAGTCAGCTTTGTTGCAGTGCCAGATTTCTTTGGATGTTAATCCAGGGACTTTTAGATACACAGAGAAAAAGCTTAAATTGTTCCAATATTGAAACAATACTCTACATTGTACAGAGATGGCTGTTAGCAACAAAGATCTGTAACTATAGTTTGCCTTATGCACCATCTAAAGTTATGAATGAAAATGAATCATCCATATGTATTGCTTTTGATTTTTATTTTATATCTGTTTTGCATGAGAATAGTTGCCTGCTGATTCTTCTTGGCTAATGATTTGGTTTTAATAGAGTGAATTCCAGGAGGTAATGGTTTGATGCAGATGCACTCTGCCAAGCAATTTAGCCAACTTGTTTACACCACCCCAAATCCAGCTGGACCGAGTATACGCTTCTTCTCGATAACAGTGGAGGGAGAGATGAGTGCACATTTCTGGATGTTTTCTCTCCTTTGAAAACAAACACATCTTCCATTATGTGGCAGCACTATTAAAGTGACAAGGGATTAATTTTAAATTATATTTTAATGTCAGCAGCTTTTTCCTGTACTCACTTTCTCCCATTCTTACTCTGTGTTTTAAACTATTGTTTTTCTGATGAGTAACTGATAAACGATTGGCTGACCCCACAGAGAACCCTGGTTTTATTTCCCTGCTGAAAAGCTGTAACCTCTTTGCCAATGCGTAAAGTCACCCACGAGAGTGATTTGGTAGCTTTTAAAAAGGAATATGTAATAGCAGCTGTATCAGGTTTTAAGTTCTGTTGAGTAGAGGGTAAACGGGATGGAAAATAGTAGTCATTCTCTGTATAAACCTATGTAAAGCTTTCTAGCACTGCACTGCTGAATTCACAATTGGGAACAATTACCACCAGTTGCTGGAGGCTATGATGGGAGCCCTTTTTTCTGTTAGAGGCTCTGTACCAACAAGAGATGGTTGATATTGGTCTGGGAAGGGGTGGGATGAAGTAAGCTCCAGAACGAACAGTAGACATCATACATTACTCTTGGTGTTCTGTAACAAAACCAGCACCAGGAAAAGATGCATAGAATACACACACACCTATGTATACCGTACTTGTCCAACCAAGAGAGGAAAGTGCCTTCTTATGGAGTTGGAAGAACGCGTATATGTCATTTAAGAAGAAAATGGAGAAACAGAGGAACCACCACATCTTTTTGCCTTTCCCACCTGCAAACTGTTCTGGATCCAACTCCATCCCTCTTTCCTTTCCCTTAGGATCAGAGAAAGGCTAATCTTCTATTGGCTCTCATGAGTCCCAGCCCTTCTGGCCTCAGTGAGGGACATATCAGTGGTCTGTTTCTTTCCTCTTCTTCCTCCCTGGGGTATTTCTCCTCATCACATGCTCATGCAAAAGTCTTTTCCACTTTTAAGACAAAAAACAAACCCACCCTTAAACCTTGTGCTCACCTTCAGCTATTAGACATGCTTCCTTGCCATCCAAGGAAGAAGAAGAAGATCCTTGTGTTTCTATTTCTCTCCTGCCCATTCTGTTCTTGACCCACTGTCATCTGATTTCTGCTCCCACAACTCCATGGAAATTGTTCTGGACAAGGTTCCTAAATGATGTCCTAGTGCACATTCAATGGACACTTTTTAGCCCTCATCTTCGTTTATCTCTGGGGCATTTGGTGCTGACTCCTTAGATTCCTTCTTACACCCCTTAACTCAAATAGTTACTGCATACCCACTCCATGGGGAATGAGCTATGGATGAGCAATGTTGACAGGACCTTGGTAGAGCTCCTGGTGGTGGGTAGGGGGACTTAAAGGAATGAGGCAGGTTGATCGACATAACTAACAGTCCGTGGTTGCAGCTCAAGAATAGATTGGAAGGGAATAAGGAGATGATGTAGAAATAGGGGAGAATGTGAACCTGTTGCAGTGGTTTAGGCTAGAGAGGGTGGTACCGAAATGACGGTGGTGGCTGTGTGATAGGTCAGAAGTGGATAGTCTAAGAGACATGTGGAGAGGAAACTTTCAGGATATGGTGCTAGATTGAAGCAGGGGATGAGGGAGGAGACTTAGAATCCATCGAGGGTGCTTCCCAGGTTTCCAGTTACCCAAGTGGATGGATGGTGCTCCAATTTGCAGAGAGGAAACACTGGAAGAAGACTGGATTGTGGGGTGAGATCATGGGTTTAGTTTTGAATATGTTGAGTGTGAAGGATCTTTGAGGTTTCAGAGAAGAGATAAATTTTAGAAAGTTGCATATATGGGTCTGGATCTCAAAGGAAAGACCACTGCTAGATATATTAGTTTGGATAAGAATGGTCACGTGATGTAGGAATAAACAATATTGTAGGACGAGAAGCTGAAGAGGTCATAGGAACTCTTAGGTCTTCATTAGTTTTCTTCTTTGTTACTATCATAACCCATAACTGATCACTGCCTCTAACCTTGTTCAGTTTTGGACAGTTCATCCATGATTTTACTGGGGTACCATTCCCTGTTTACCTCTCCAGCCTGTCTCCCACCATCCCCTCCCCTCACCCACATCCTTATCTTCTGTGCCTTCACCCACAGCCAGTAGTCCAGATGTATCAAACTACTTCCTTTGAGTGAGCCATTGCCTCTCTCTGACATCCCACTGCTCTTTCTCTTGGCTCCTGTTCATCCCTGAGGTGCCAAGATGTCTGTAAATTGACCCTCCTGCCACTTCCTTCTTTTGGTGTGATTGGGTGTTATGTTGGTGGTTTCATGGCACCACCATGCATTCTCTGTCAGGGAATCATCTTCCTTTGTGACCTACTCCTCTGTCTGCTTCGCTCTTGGAGGATTTAGGACTTTGCCTTTATTCTCTCTATTCTCAGTACTAAGCACCATGGTATCTGCTAATGTATGAATCTTCTCCAGTCTTTTCATTAACAATAAAGAAACATTGAAATTGTGTGATTGACCCAGGGATACTGTGTAACACAAGTGAGTTTGTTAACTCTTAGACTGTTGTTCTTAGAGGAAGGAAAGATAACAGGTAAAGTGATACAAACAAGAGGAGAAGAAAGAAAAGAAAACCATTTAAGGCTCAATTTCTGTAGAGAAACATTTGAAGTGGGCTGGTTGGTTGGAAATAACTGCCCTTACTCATCTTGTTTTCTAGTTACTTGACTTCAGATGGTCTATTAAATGAACTGATCATTTATGGGAAAATATTTAATATCTGTCACGTGTTAGACAGTGTTTTATGGATGGAGGACATAGCTGTTAACAAAACAGACAGCAAGATCCCTGACTTTTTGGAGCTTACATTCTAACAGAGGAGACAGACAAGAGGTAAATAAAAAAAGAAGGTAATAACAGAATATGAGAATTTATTATTATAGGTAGATGTCTGTATAGGTAGATGTCTGTTAGTTGATTTACTATTTAGAATCCATCCATAAAAGTAACTGCTTTTATTTTCAAACTTAAGAATATAGATTTTGGATGTTAATCCAGGGACTCTTTGTGTCTTTGTGAGTGAATGATTTATTGTTTTCATGGACTTGTAAAGAATTTAAAAGTACAGAGTATATTAAGAAAACTTTCATACAAAAGTGTGGAATCTTGTACATGGTTTATTAACTATGGTCAGAGAGTCCATATGCCTCACTCCATGATACCCTTCTGTTATATTGGGAATCAGCATTCTTATAGTATTATTAACTTAAAAAAACAACAACACTTGTCCAATGGTCATTTGGGTTCTGATAGGAATAAAATATATTTAGAATAAAGAAATTCAATGAATTTTAAAAAGGCTCAAGAAATCAGTGTATAGGTAGTATGTTCTTCTTAAACTACTCTGGTCAGACCTTAAAAAACATTGCCGAATGGGATCAATCCTACAATACACCGGGGGCACTTTTTTATTGTGAGCTCCTGCCTTGTGATAATAGAGTTATTTGATGAGGGCAACAGAAGGTAAGCCCTGGGCTTAATGTGAAAGCATAGACTAAGGGGTTCCACATACTGGGTTTTCTTTTTTCTTCCTTTTATTTTTATTGAGGCATTGTTAATATGGGGAAATCTTAGAGGCATGGCTTCATTATTTTTTTCCTGTGTTTATACCTTTTCTAACCACCATCTAGATCAAGATATAGAACTTTTTCATTGCCCCAGAAAATTCCTTCCAGTTTCCTTGCTAGTCAATACACACCCTTCCCAAGATAACCACTGTTCTGACTTGTACATTCATAGATTAGTTTTGCCTGCTCTTGAGCTTCATGTAAATAGAATCATTTGATTCCAACTTCTTGTGCTCAACATATTTTTAAGAGTCATCTATGTTGTTGCAGGGATCAATAGTTTTGTATTGCTGTGCTGTAGTCTGTTGTATGACTATGTCACAATTTGCTTATTGATTTGTTATAAATACTCCTGGGCTAGAGACTATAGGCAAAGACTGTCAACTCCATCATTATATGAAGAGTTTACTCATATAATGGGAACTTCATGCCAGGGTCGTCTTGGGAAGTGGTGGCAAGATGACATGGGTGTTCTCCACACTGCAGTGGCATGGCTAAGGGTCATAGGGGACAGGGCAGGGTGGATGTGGGTACTGGGGCATCACATGTCCCAGACAAGTGGAGGGCCACAACCTGTGAACCAGCACAAACCAGAACTTCCTGGGGCATAGGGTGGGGTTGATCAGACAGTCTCTGAGGGGATTTGGGAAGCAGGCTCTGCTCGGGCCAGGACCTCGATGGTGGGGCCTGGTCTGCAGTAGTCAAACAGTGGTCATGCCATGGAATAACCTCTCCTCCACACTAATCTAAGGCTGATGGAAATTTGCAGTGTTTCCTTTTTTTTAATAATTACAAGTAAAGTTGCTCTAAACATTTTTTTTTGTGGTAAAATATACATAACATAAAACTTATTATTTTAACCATTTTTAGGTGTATAGGTCAGTGGTATTAAGTACATCGTTTTGTGGTCTCTCCTCTGAACATTTTTATACAGGCCTTTTTGTGAATGTATGCACTCGTTTCTGCTGGATAAATATGCCTGGACTGGCTGGGTCAATGGGTATGTTTACCTTTTTAGAAACCGCTTAACTGCTTTCCGAAGTCATTGTACCATCCTACTTTTCCCACCAGCAGTGTATAAGGGCTCTGGGAACACTTGGGTCCTCACCAGTACTTGATATGGCCAGTCTTTTAAATCTTAGCCCTACTGGGGGTAAGTGGACAATTTTAAGGTGTTTTTTCATTGTTAACTTGTAATTCATTCCTTATTGGAATACCTATGGTAACACTGCTGATTGCTACTATGTGAAAAAAGACATAGTCTCTATTTTGAAGAGTTTATCATCTAAGTTAGAGGCTGGAATATGTATGTTTCTTGTTTAACTTCAGGGCGGAGGTAGCGATTTTGGTATTGTCGAAGAAGGAGTTGTTTTTCCAAATGGGTAAATCCGAGCCATGGAAACCAGGGGCAGCCAGACTGGGGGATGTGAAGAATCACCAACGTGGCACAGAGGACTCTGTTTTAGAAGCACTTGCCTTGAGTATAGTGTTGCTTTGCTTTATTTCTTATTTGGTAATGATTCATCCAAACACGGGCCAGTTAAAATCAAGCTGAGGGCTTAAGCGCTTGGCTCCAGTTTGCTTTCTCTCTGGTTTGTCTACAGTTCTCCCTTTAGGTTCTGTTCATTTCTCTCCCATTTGGAAAGTCGTTCTTGCCCCTTTCCAGGGACGCAAAGACTATATATTCTTCAGGGTGTAGCTCGGCCTCCCTTTATAAAAGTCAACTTGAAACTTGTTATAGACAGGAATTGTATTGCAACCTTGCTTTTTCCTCTTTCAGTGCCTTATGGTGTTTATATCCTTTTTTTAAAAATTTCTGTGGAGTTTGTAGTCTATAATTATTCGGTAGTTTTATCTTTTTATTTTGTAATCTTTAATGTAAGTAAAGTGTGACATTAAAAATAAACAAACATAATAAGGTATCCAAGCTTGTCTTCAAATAGTTACCTTAGAAAATAACACATTTACTCTGCTAGATGATCTCATTCTCAGAACATTGTTGTTTTTAGAACTTGCTTTCAGGGTCTGAGATACATTCTTTTGACTGTTTTAAAGGGTGGCCAGTAATTACACACACGCACACACACACACACACACCTTTACAGAGCTTCTGTTTTTGCTAGGCACAGTTCTATCTAAGTGTGCCTATAAAATGATGAGCTAGTTTTTCTGACAGGGGCCAGGGACGAACCTGCAACTGAGGTACATGTCCTTAGCTGGGAATCGAACCCATGACCCTTTGGTCTGCGGACCAACACTCTGTCCGCTGAGCCAAACCTGGAAGGGCTAATCAGTGACGATATATTTTGGAATAAGTAAGCTCAAGTCCTTCTAGAATGACTACTTTGAAAATGTTGACAATCATTTGCATGTTTATATAAAAATAAAAATTTCAATTTCACTGCTGCATACACACATATACATGTATATCTACTGTAAATATACACAAATGTAATCTGTATTATTTATATTATGCATATGTATGAAATCACTACATCTGAGGTGTGTGTTTCTTGGACAGCATGGAGCCTACCAGATTTTAAACGGTATCTCTCTGCCAGCCACACATGTCATTGCTTGTGACCATGATAGGCACTGAGTTTAGAGGGCTGAGATAATGGGTTGTTGTATAAGGAAGAACCACAATCTCTGACTTAGTCTTTTTTGGTTCAGCTTTGCTCACTCATTATATGTTCCACAGAGCATTGGCTGCTGGTAAAGTTCTAGCAACCCTTCATCTCATTTTATGGAAGATGTGAATGCTACCTCACATCTTATCTGTAAGTGATTTTGTTGCAGAATGAATCCCCGATTCCCATGGAAACAGGCTGGGAGAAGAGGCAGTCACAGCTCATAGCTACCGCAGTGGTGGTTGGAGTACAGTGCAGGGTGTGTTTGTGGCACTTTAAAATACTTACTACTGCCTTTAAAGATTATCACATCTCCAGCTGTGCTACATCTCATGTGTCATGAAAAAACAGCAACAAAAGACTTGCAGCTCCTGTCCTACCAGGCCTTATCTTTTAAGTAATGAGGGAGTCAGGGAACCTGTGGTGATGTGAGTGACAGCATGACAGCACTTGGACACATACATATCCTACTGGGATTCCCGTTGTTGTGATTTAGTTGTGTGTGTGTGTGTGTATGTGTGTGTGTGTGTGTGTGTGTGTGTGTGTGTGTGTGTGGCCGGGGGAGCACAGTTTATTTTTTGGCTTCAGAAAAATTTTTCTTCCCTGTTTGATTCATTGTCCCAACTATTACAGCTGTAACAGTTGCTTGTCTAATTCTTGTAATGCCCAATTCTACTGAGGCTCTTGGAAAGATAAAGAGTTGCCCATGTTAGCTCTCTTCAACATTGACTCTTTAGCTGCTGTAGGTTTTTAAAGATGATAGTTTTGAAAACTAATGTTTTATTTAAAAAAAATTAATCGTTGACCGAGGACATGCTTATTATCTTTATTGATATGAGAGAGAGAGAGAGAGAGACATCAATTGGTTGCTTCTTGTATGTACCCCAACCAGGGACCGGACCTACAACCTATATAACCCCTCCAGAGCAAGAGCATGGTTTAGTTTTAGTATCTGAATGATAATGTCTGCTCACCATTGACTGGCTCTGTGTTTATTCTGTTAAGCACTGCACACACAATTCCTTGACTGGGAATTGAACCCACAACCTTTTAGTATATGGGACGATGCTCCAACCAATTGAGCCACATCGGCCAGGGCAAACTTTTGTGTTTTTTTTAAATAGCTTTACTAAGATGTAATTGATAGACCATAAAATTCACTCTTATATAGTGTGGTTTCAGTAGTTTTCGTATATTCACAGTTTGCGACCATCATCACGATCTAAGATTAGAACATTTTCGTTGCTCTCAAAAGAAATATTGTACCCATTAGCAGTCACTAACTCCCCTCTCCTCCTAGGCCACTAGTAACCTATTCTACTTTCTGTCTCTATAGATGTGCATATTCTGGACACTTGATATAAATGGAATCATAAAATATATGGTCTTTTGTGACTGGCTTCTTTCACTGAGCATCATGAAAGCTTCATGTATGTTGCAGCATGTTATCAGTCCTTCATTCCTTCTTAGTGCTGAGTAATTGTTCTTTGTATGGATATACCACATTTTATTTAACCTGAAAGATACATTTTTTAAAGCAGTAACAGCTCCTGGATCAAGGTGGGTTGAGCGGTTATACAGGTTACATTGCTTTCCTCACTCTTATTCAGCTGTGAAAAAGAGGAGAAAAACATACCACCATATTTGCTGATTGGTACTTGAATCTCAGCAGGATGTCATAGTCCCAGCCCTATGGTATAACCCCTCTAGAGCAAGAGCATGGTTTAGTTTTAGTATCTGAATGATAATGTCTGCTCACCATTGACTGGCTCTGTGTTTATTCTGTTAAGCACTGCTCACACATTTGTATGTTGCATGAGCAATGCCTATTTGTGAAACTAGTAGGCTCCTTGCTCTCAAGAAATCTGCACCTTAGATATGGTGATATATATGTGTGTGTGTGTGTATACACTGGGTGGCGGGGGGGAGGACACTCAGCCCAGCCTGCCCCCTCTCACATACTGGGAGCCCTTGGGATATCCTACTGACGGCTTAGGCCTGCTCCCTGGTCCCCTTGGGGAGTGGTCCTAAGCCGCAGTCTGGCCTCCCTTTGTGGGAGGTGACCGGGCTGATCAGGGGAAGGCACCAGCTCCAACACCCTGCTGCTGCAGCCACTGCCAGTCACCGCAGCCACCAAGGTGTTTTCATCAACACAGATTCCAGTCCCTTCACCATGAAAAAAAATGACAACTTTCTTCAGGCATTTTCAAGATGTGTCTTTCATAGGATATGACATTTCTTTCTTTCTTACTTTTTTTTTATCCTCACCTGAGGATATGTTTCCATTGATTTTTAGAGACTGTGAAAGAGAAAGGGAAAGACAGAGAGAAACATCAAAGTGAGAGGAACACTTTGGTTGCATCCTGCATGAGCCCTGACCTGGGCCCCAGCCAGGGAGGAGCCTGCAACCTAGGTACATGCCCTTGGTCAGAATTGAACCCAGACTCTGCGGTTGGCAGGTCGAGGCATTATCCACTGAGCCAAACTGGCTAGGGCAGGATGTGACATTTCTTAGCCCTCCAGCAGCAGACCTTTGTTGTTTTCTCCAGGAGTGTGGTGGAAAAACCCTAGGTTGCCTTTTTGGATTCTTATTACCCAAGTTACTAAGAATACTAAGAATATTACCAGTGGCATACAGGGAGCTTAGCCAATGAGGGGTCAGAAAAGGTGTTTCCTCTGTTCACACTGATCCCTCGCTCGGCCCCTTCCCAGGCCTAAAGCCTCGGTGTCTGGTCAGGGGACCCACAGTTCCCTCTGATCACTGGCTCCACCCCTGCCCAGGAGCCCCCTGGCTCAGGCCTTTCTAGGCTGCTCAGGGCCCACACATGGCCTACCTCAGAGGGATCTGGGTGCCTGATGATGTTCCTGGGACCCAAGCCGCTGGGCGCCTGTGTATGCAAATTAACCAAACAAACATGGTGGTTAATTTGCATACTCTCCTGTTTGGCTGGTGAGCATAGCAGAGGGATGGTCAATTTACATGTTTGTCTATTACTAGGTAAGGTATACATACATACATACACATGCACATTGAATGTGTGTGTATGTATATACATAGAAGTGAAATTGGATTTTCAATTTTAGATCTCTGTGTTCACATGGATGTCTAGTCATCATCTGTGGGTATATCTGTATTTAGTAGGAAATTTATATGATCTATAAGTACCTATAAATAATGTATAAATGTTTAAAATTGCTATCTAGATATATAGATATATATCAGTAAAAAGTCTTTGTCATTTTCCATCCTGTACTTTCGAAGACTTCAGAAGCAACTATCATTCAACCTAAATCATAATGGATTATAAACTACTAAGTGCTTTTATGGTCTTGGTTTCTTGTCACGAGGTCAAATAAGATCAACTGCTAGATGCTAGCGGTCCTGCTTAGGATGCCTCCTCCCAGGATTTGCAGGAAATGTGCTGCATTGATGAATTAGCTGACACAAGTGGCAACATTGCGCACTCAGGAGCCTGAAGTCGTGTTTGAAAAACAATCTCCTACAAAAGAAAAAGCCTCTGGCACTTTTGAATTTTCAGAAATTCAGCATGAGATTCTAAAATATTTTATTTCTTAATTATTTTTATTTTATTTCTTGTTTCAAAATTATTTACAGAATTAAGTGAGATTTTAACCGGTAGAGCCACCAAAGAGCGTTTGGTTTCTGACACTAGTTCAGCTTCACCCCCGGTTTACCTCCGTGGCATCTCAGAGAGCCATCAGGGTGGCTTTGTGGCTGGCCTCAGTTTAATCTAGAGCAGCTAACGGGGAGAATGCTGGCAGTTTCCTGCTGAGCAAGTTGAGAGTAGTTTTTACAGTTAAAGTAGACATTCCCTTTGCTTCCTGCCCTGCCCCTCTCATTTTTCTAGACTGAGAAATTTTCAAATCGGTGGTCATGGGCTCTGTCTGCAAGGCTTTTATTGAAGATCTTGTGGGTCTGACTCAAAGCTTTCAGCAGGGGTGAGTTTGACTTCGCAAAAGTCATAGGAAGTTTATGGCAGTACATTATAGGGAATATAAGGCAGCAGATGGTATGCCCATTTTCTATGTGGGGAAACTGAGGCACCTGTGGGGCCACTTAGCTAAGGTTCTGACCTCTAAAAAGATGAACATTTACCTAGCTGGTTTGGCTCAGTGGATAGAGTGTCGAACTGCGGATTGAAGGGTCCTGGGCACATTGATTCTGGTCAAGGGCACATACCTCAGTTGCAAGCTCAACCCCTGGCCCTGGTCAGGGCGTCTGCAGGAGGCAGCCAATCAGTGAGAGTCTCTCCCCTCCCCCTCCCCCCCCCAGCTCTCTGTCTCTGTCTCTCTCTGTCTCTCCCTTACCCTTCCATTCTCAAAATCAAGAGGAAAAAACCTTTGGTGAGGATTAACAAAACAAAAAAGTAAAATAAAATGGTGAACATTTAAAAAATTAGTTCGAGAAATACACCATTGTTTGAAAACAGAGGTGATCTCTCCTAAAGGCCATCTCCAGCTGTTTTTCCTGCCTGGCTCTTCAAGCATTTCCTGACGTGAGCATTGAGTTCTCCCTCTCATTGCATCACCACCAAACACCCTGTAGGCAGTTGGAAATGTTTGACTGGTCATAATATTGATCAGGTTTGAAAGTGGAAGAGGCACAAGAGAAGATACATGCTAGTATGCATTGGATCTTCTGGGGAGCGTGCTGTAATTACAGATTTTTAGGGTCCCAGGACACTGTTTTCGTTAGGATTGGGGTCAAGCCTGGGAGTATGCATTTTAAATATGCATCTCAAGTGATTCTGATAGAGGCGGCCCAGGCATCACACTTTGAAAAGTATTTCACTACTAGTAAGTGGTGAGTAGGAGCAAATGAGAAACAAAAAGGAAAATTTCTACAGATTGATGAAAATAACCTGAGAACCACTTTTGCTTTAAATAGGAGCTCAGAAGATGACGATCAGACTTAACCAAAAGTTAATTTACTCCCATATTTTCACATGAAGTCAGTTTCACCTGGCTAGTCATCAAAATAGGTCAGCAACTTATAGAAAATCCTGAGATAAAGAATATAATTTCTCTTCAATATACAAGATGTGTTTTTTAACTCAGTACTAAAATCCTTTGCTACTTCTGCTTCATAGAACCTTTCTTCTGTTTCTTCCAGCAAATTTAGTGCCTCGACATTATCCCAGTAGGTGAGATGATCTGCTTGCTGTCTTAGTGAGATAATTAGATTGTGTGTAGAAAGCTAGGACTTGGATATGTATGAGTTGGTGTCACTTTCTCCATCTGGGATTATCACCTCTATGCTTTTTGCCCCATTTGAAAGTGTGAAAATTTAATGTGAGAATCTTCAACAAACGTCCATCTACCGTTGGCAAGAAAGGTTGAAACATTAGCCGCTTAAGGTATTTGTTGAAATAATCGAGTGTTTAAGTAAGTAGGTCTTTCCAAACCTGAACAGCTCTGAATGAGCGTCAGAAAGAAAATGCAAGTCTTTCAGGCCTCCGTTTTCAGTGCGGCAGATGGAAACCTCTCAATTAATGAGCTTACATCTGCCTCTCTGATTTGGCTGAGTTTGTGCATCTCTGTGCCATGGAATTACTGATCTGTAATCCCTGGAAAGCATGATTGAAGTGAGACTGACAAAGTGCTAGACCCTAAAGGTTAATGGCACAGAGATAAGGAGGAGCCAGGAAAACTAGTGACGTGTAAGTGTCAGTGGTGGCAAACCTCTCATTCATTTAATTTGCTAGAAGTTAATATAGTAGACCCCCAAATTAAGAAGTTTCAATTTTGCTTTATTTCTTTTATTAGTCTAATTCCCACTGACCATGTGTCAAGGCTAAAACAATTTAGGAGCATGCTAGCATGGGACCAGTTTTAACCATCATTGTCAGCATGGCTTTAAAGAAAATAGGTTGGCAAAGCACACGTAGGTCTTAACAGTTTATTACTAGTGTGGCATTGTATTTCTTTATGGCTCTCAATAAAGCTGATCTAAAATTTGGAGATTGGAAGTGGGGAGTATTGTTTGTTACTATAACTCCATTTACTTGATTCTTTGCCAAGTTGTATGTGTATCCAGTTGCTTACATGAAAATATTTTGGAGAGTAGTATTAGCTCAATTTTGAATCTTACTGATGGCACCCGTAGGGCAGTCATTGAATGTTTGCGTGCCGGCTTTGTGCCCAGTACTACGGAGCATTCACTGCTGAACACAATACAGCTTTTCTCAAGAAGCTGACCATCTAGCATGGTGTCTTCTTTATAAATAGTGCTAGCGATCTTATAAGAAACAAATTGGCATCATGCATGTTGTAAATTAAGATCTTTACAGAGACTAAATTGTGTGTGTGTGTGTGTGTGTGTGTGTGTGTGTGTGTGTGTGTGGTGTTTGGAACCTGGGAGCGAGGAGAGGAAGGGATGGAATTCTAGGTGAAGGCAATCAACAAGGGCAAATGCTTAAAGATGGCTAAGTATACATGAATATTTGCTTTCCAGCTTGAATGTTGTTATTGGCTCTCCATAGCCTGCAAAAGAAAGCCCAAACTCTTTCTCCTAGCGAGGCCAAGTAGAAGAAGCTGTCCAGAATATCCACACTGGAGAGCAAAGTGGCTGTGTGATTGACAGAGGGAGGGCCCGGGGACTTCGTCCTCAGCTGGTCTGCATAGCAGGCTAAGCTGAATGTATACTGAGTATGAATGTTGATTGGAGGGGGTCTTGGAGGCCTAAAGCCCAACTTGTCTCCCATCATCACTGTTACCAGGGTCTTCTTTCATCTCCTTTGGCCTGTAAACTACGGGGACCCAGTGCTGCCATGCCAGTTCCCACCACTCTGCTCCTTGGCCTGCAGGGTTTGCTCACTGGCAAACTCCCGCCCATCCTTCCAGGCTCAGCTGGAGCGCGATCTGCTCCATTAAGCCTCTCTGAATGGTGTGGGACCTTGGGCAAAAAGTGCTAAGCCACTTTTGGCCTCTGTTTCCTTTTTGGTAAAATGAGACTTCATGGGTAATTAGAGGATGACACAAATTCATGCATATAGAGTTTTTGGAACATGTCCCAGCACCAGATCCGTGCTCCTATGTGTTACCCATCATCCTGACTATTAATTTCAGGCAGAAGGGGTGGCCCCTTCCTCTTTGCTTTCATTACTAACAGTAAATTACGGGGATGGGGGTGGGGGGGATCTGTAAATTCCCTGAAAAACTTCCTATTTGGTCAAAACTATTTAAGTAAGGTTGTTCCATGTGCCAAAGGGAATGGGGTGGGGAGTGTACATGTATTTACCCCTCTGATAGTCATTCCAGGAAGGTCTGTTTGAGGAAGGAGATTAGACTAAATGACCGAAGGGCCCCCTATAATGTAAAAGTCTTTACTGCCTAAAGGAGCTTTTCTTCGTACCATGCATGGCTGTGAGGGTGGGCACCAGGAATGGCAGGGTGGTTGAGGGGACTTTTGTGGAATAATACAGGACTTGGTTTCTCTACTCTTCCTCCCATCCCCATCCCGGCTCTCCACTAACTCCATTCTCCCCAAAGCCTCAGGGACATCTGGGGATCCCTCTGCCTCAACTCATTATTAAACTGCAGCGGATAAGACTGACGGCTACACCCAGGCTCTCTCATAATTAAGATTGATTTCATTACGCACCTCAGGCATTAAGGGAAACTGTTTAAATATAATTGAACACTGTTTCAGTGATGCCAGCTTCCTCAGCAGTCCTTGAGCCTTATTAAACGTTTCCATTTTTGCACGTGTGGAAATGTTGTACGCCACTTTTTAATTTGGGGTTATTCGCTCTTTACAGCTAGTTTGTGTTCATCCTTGCGTTTCTGTTTTGCACCATGAGCATACACATAACCGGCCCTAGGAATGCCACGCAGCCCCCTCACACAGCCATCCACACCCCAGAGCCGGGGACTTGCTGTTAGCTCCAGGAGTGCAGCTCTGCCTTTGAAGTGGAAGGCAGGCCTTTCATCTCCCATCATTTTCACTTAATGACAGCCTGGCCTTTGATCAGCTCAATTTTCCTCTCCTTTTTTGGCTTCATAATGAGTCACTTGGAGGTAAGGAAAAACCTGAAGTGGGCCCCCAAACAGCCACAACTTTTATGAGCACAGTGGTTGTTTGACCTTCATATCTTAAGTCAATACACCGGAGGGAGTCAGCCCTTCCTGGCTGCTCATTGATAAAATTTGCTCACTGGATAACGTAAACTTGAAAGAAAGGTGGCGGTGGACAGGATTGAGAGAAGTGGAAACGAGAGAGAAGCAATGCACCCCTCCCCCATTATTTTTAATGGTTGACGTACGATTTGGGGAACCCCCTTCACACGGGCATATAAAACTTCTCAGCATCATAAGGATGTATTGTGTTTTGGAAACACACCAAATTCTACATGCCAGTGGAGTACTTATTTTCAGATTAAATTTTATGACTTCTTAGTCTGTTACTTAATAATCTCTTTTCTTGAAACTTGGTAAGCTTAAAAAAGTTCTTGACCGAATAGAAGTTTTGCATAAGAATTTTAAGATTCCCAATTAATTTTAAAATCTGGGGAATAAAACTGCAGTAGCCCCTCGAAAAAGCAACTTACAGATTCACATATTCTTTGGTTATGCTGCACACCGTTACTAACATGAAATAAAAATATATTTTTGTATTAAATACTCATCTATATATGAAATTAGCTGTTTGCCTCTCCAGTAAATCTCCAAAAAATGTTTTAATATTCTTTCAAGCTAGTCACTATGTTTTTAGACTTCTATTCCAGTAGTCTCTTAGTTATGGGTCGGGAATTACAAACATCTTTTAAGAATAGCTTATGTAAACTATAATTGTTGAATAAAATGTATTCATAATAGGACTTCAAAATATACTGCATACTGTGAAAAAAACCCTCAATATAACTATATTTGCTTGGCACCAATTTAATGAAGGCTGTCATGTTACAATTTTTTAGAATTGGTTTATTTATTTTAACAGTAGAGTTTATTTGAGTCTGTTTTAAATCACTGTTCAAAAGTTTTCGTCTGTAAGTATGCATTATTATTTGAGGTGTTTGATATTTGCTCTTAACAATTCAGGTGTTATCCAGGAAATACCTATTGAGCAAATGTCGAGTAATCATAAATAATTGAAAGCTCTTAGCACAACCTATGCCACTAAAACAATAGACATCTGTATTATTTTATTTAAAGGAAACGAGATTTGGTGTACTGAGATTTTCTCCAAGAATAAAAATTATTTTATTAGAATATTAAAGATGTCAACTGCCATTAATAAATTTGGATGTAGAGTTTGTTAGATCAACCTGTAGAACTTAAATATGGAGCTGTGCTGCTAACTCAATCTTTATTTTCCCTTGTACATATTGATAAGCTAGAAACAGTGTAGTAACTGCCTTTTTTAAATTTTATAGTTTCTCAACTTATAAAGAAGAAAAGATCAGACAAGTATTGAGAGAATTATTAGGAAGAGGAGGATGGCCTGTTTTGAAAAGGTCAGGTGGCCATACTCGCATGAAACATGTTTCCAGTTCTCTGGTCTTTCCTTAAATGTCTCTTGGGTTTGCCTCTTTTCTACCCTTGAAGATAGGAACATTGTTGAAACTCATCCCCCTTACACAGGTGTCACGGCCCTGTCCCAGTGCAGGTGTGTCCATCCAAGTCATCATCCAGCACAGTGTCCTTGGACCACCTTTCTCTGAAGCTTTGCTTTAGTTGTGTCAACACTTATAATAGCTCCCTATCAGTTTCCTAACACACGTCTAAATGGCTCTGCCTGAGTTCAAAGCCCTTTATTATCAGACCCATCTGTTTATTCTAACTCTACTACTAGAAGAAATAAGCCCTTTGTCTCGCTTAGAGTGATCTCACACACATATGATGTCATTCTTGCTCTCTTCATTTATTCCTACAGTTGTCCCCACCTGGAATGCCCAGACCCACCGTTTCCAAGAGTCCAAAACTTACCTATCTTTCAAATCCCCCTCACGACTATTAGAGCTTGAATTGGTGTCTTCCTCATACAAAATGCCCATAGCTTTCTCTTTTTTTATTTTTATCTTCCAATTAATATTTGAACACTTGTCTCCATTTTAATTCTTAATATGGTAATTATTATTTTTAAATATATATTATTGATTTTTTTTTACATAGAGGAAGGGAGAGGGATAGAGAGTTAGAAACATCGATTAGAGAGAAACATCAATCAGCTGCCTCCTGCATGCCTCCTACTGGCGATGTGCCTGCAACCATGGTACATGCCCTTGACCGGAATCGAATCTGGGACCTTTCAGTTCGCAGGCCGACGCTCTGTCCACTGATCCAAACCGGTTAGGGCCTATTATGGTAATTATTGATAGACATAACCTATATAAGCAAAAGCTCTTTGTGGTGCTTAATGATTTTTTGTGGTTGTTGTTGAATGATTTTGTTGTTGTTGTTATGTGATTCACATAATTACATACTTCTCCCATTTAAAGAGCAATTTATCATGTTTTTCTTTATTTATCCTCATGACTTATCACTACTACTGTCACCAAAATGAGGCAGAGACCAGATCTCAAGCATCATTTTGTTTTCCTTAGTTTCTGTTGTTGTCCTACAAACATACCAGGCACTAACATAATTTTGACTGAACCACATCCCTTCTTTTTCTAGTCCTAATATCAGACCTTCTTTAAATGGGGGCTATATTCAACCATTAGCAATTAGCCTTTAAAACAAAAATCTGTATGTCATTTCCTAAGATGATTTGGCAGGGTTACAAGTTCTGCTTAACTATCCTTTTGGGATGAGGACCATCTCAAGGCGAGAGCTTGTGTGGCAGCTTTCAGAGCAAAGAAAAACAGAGTTTGTTCCCTGGAACCTGGGTCCATGAAGTGGCCTGTTGGCTTACCAGCTTCGTCAAAATGTTTGTAAACAGTGTTTACAGCTAGGTGACATGATTAAGAGCCACAGTGTATGGTGCAGACAATAAGGCTTATAAATATTTTAAGGTCGTGAAGACCAAGGAATGCTGACCTGCCAAAGGAGAATTGGATGAAGAAGGTAGGACTTGCACTGTAGTGCAGACCTGAAAGTGAGGGTATGTTTTGCCTGGGTGTTAAGCATGAGGGGAGACAGCAGAGCCTTCCTAGCATGAGTGAACAGTGGAGTCTGTGAGGAGTGTGAAGAGTGGGAAAGATGGACCCAAGGCTGAAGAGATGGAGGTTTAGACCAGTGGTCCAGGGACCACCGGTTGACGACTGCTGCTCCAAAGGTTGCCTTAAACCAGTGGTCGTCAACCTTTCGGACCTCACAGACCACCAGTGGTCTACAGACCACCTGGTGGCGACCCCTGCTCCAAAGGATTCCTTAAATCAGCAGTTTCCAACCTTTCAGACCTCATGGACCACCAGGGGGTCTACAGACCGCCACTTGGTGACTGCTGGTCTAGACAACCAGGTTGAGAAGTTTTATATTTACTCCAGCAATCCAGTCCATCAGGGACTTGAATCTCTCATGGTAAGAGGCTGGGTGACTGTGTTGGAAGACTGTCTGCTCAAGGTGAGAAGGAAGAATTGAAAGGATGGTTAGTTAGTGTCCATAGTTTTTATTTGCCCAAACCATACAGGTCATATTTATTGAGGATTTGCTGTATTTCAGGAAGAGTATAAGTTTGGCCCTGATCACATGGGGTGTTTTCTTATATTTTTCTCTTATTGTCTTCTGTATAAAAATTTGTCCCAAATCAGACCTGTGCTGATTTGAAATCAGGAGTGCTCTTTTTTATCCAGCTTAGCTCTAGTCTCTTGCATAGTAAATAAATGATGCTTAATAAGTGAGCAAGAGATTGGGTGATGATAAGAAGGTGCACAACCCCATATTATTACTATGAAAGGGAAAGGGTTACATTTTTTTTTTTAATACTGGAGAAACCTGTGGGCCCCACCTTAACCAGGTAATCAGGCTGTTTCACCAGCAGTAGGATGTAGTGTTTTTACCAGAAACATTCAGCTTGGGTCTAATCATGAGGATGTGATCAGCCCACCAAAAATTGTAGGACAGCTCATTGGTCTGGATTATTTAAAAACCTCAATTTCAGGCAAGGAAAAAAGAGCAAGTTTCTTTAAGTCACAGAAAATTAAAGAGACATGACAACTACATTGAGACTGTGTGATTCTTAACTGGATGCTGGATTCCCCCAACGTGCCACCTTCCCACAAAAGAAATAGCTCAATTGGGGAAATTTGAAAATGGCTTGGATATTAGTGACAGTGCGTCAGCTTTTAATTTTCTTGGCATGTTAATGGTATTGTGGCTGTAAGGAGAATGGCTTGCTCTTAGAAGACTTTTGTTGAAGTAGTTAGGAGTGAAATAGATCTATAGGTTGCTTTTAAAGTTACAGTAGTTATAGCAAAAAAGTTTATGTGTGTAAATAAACATAAATGGACTCAAAATGAAGGGAATGGGATATTCTTTGTTCATTCACATTTTAAGTAGCTTATTGTTTTTTTAAAGTAAAAAGTTGGGTAAAATAAAATTATTTACTTAGGTACTTATAGCTCTTTCAATGATAAAGTTTACAAAATCTTCCTTTACGTCACTCGTTTTATCAGTCTTCCTGGTTAGCAGGCCACTCGAATTATGTGCTTGCTTGAGTTCTTAATGCTACTTTCACTCTCTCGGAACTGTGGGGTCTTTGAACTTTGTGTCCTATTTTAATCCTTGGGAAATTCACCCAGGCCTTCTGAAGTAGCATGGTCATCAGTGTTGAGTAGGATAGTGAGTTAATGCAATTAACCAGTGCACCATTGTTAAATAGTACAGTGAGAGGGTTGACTTAGGATGTTTGTCACGTCCCAGCTACCTGCCCACTCCTGCTGTCGGAGGTTTGGAGCTGATGAGCAGATTCCGTATTTGAAATAGGTAGGCTTGGACATGGCCTTCAGCAGTCCATATGCCGGGTTACGTATGAATTTTGAATTAGTTCCCAGGAACCTGGTCCTACTCCTCAGGGTCTGGGCTAGAATATATTGCAGAGAACAAGATTGCCTATTTATCTTTTGAAAGGTCATAGCAAGCATGTTAGTGTTGCTCAGGAGTCTGTAGTTTTTGAGTTGGAGGTGGTCAGTATGAGAATGTCGCTGGGACTGCCAGGCAGCTCAGCCAAGCTGCTAAGTGTCAAAAAGTGGCAGCATGATGCCTTATGGGTTGGGTTTTGAAAGTTGAAAAGAGTACGAATTGGCCAGGAGAATTTCAGAAAGTATTCTAATGGGGAGAAAGAAGTGTGTACCTGGGGAGGGGGCACTGGTTTATCGAGCACTGGGCACCAAGCCAAATTTCTTGTTTAATCCTTGAGCTAGCTCAGGGCCTCGGTGTGTATTGTCACACATGTGGAAACAGTCATAGGAAGTCAGGTAGCGCCCCGAGGTCATCCTGCTGGCTCCTGGTGGAGCAGAGTTGGAATGCTCACTGACCCATGGTCCTTGGCACTGTATCTCCGACCTTGTAAATTAGTTGGTGGAAACTGTATATGTGCTAAGTTTATTAGAGGAGAGGAGCTCTCCTGAATGACGGGAACCACGTTTGGAGAAGTTTCCTTTGCCCCTGTCGTTTCATCCTCTAAATGGGACTCGTATCAACGAATGGATTTCAATAACTAGTGTAATAAAAAAAATCACCTGTTCCAGGAACTTTGTATAAGTTTTCATTGACTCTCATAAAAATCCCTCAAGGTACATGAAGAGACAGAGGCTCAAGAGAGATGAAGAGACTTGGCGAGGTCACGCCTTTTTTGTGATTGCTAAGCCCACCTCTCGCCCCTGTTCCTCTGCCCCGGGGGAGAGTGTGGTCAGGAATGCGGAGACAAGGCTGTGTGCCCCGCACGCATGTTCCTCCCCCTGACCTTCCAACACACACCATATACATGATGTCACAAAGAGCAGCAGACACATGGGATAGCTATGAACACACAGGCTGTGGTAGGTCCATTCTAGAGATTTGGAGAGCTGTGGGAGATCAGAGGAAGGAAAGTTTAATTTTCCAATATCTCCTTCCACTCCCCCAAGTTCTCCCCCTCCCCTTCTCCATTCGTCAGTGATTGATTCTAAGACTCAGCTGTCCCAGGGTAGGTCCCTGGTCCAGTCATACTCTGCAGAATTCCCTTTAATTAAAGAGTGTTTTGAAGATACAGTTACTATCATGTTACCTTGGATGTTGAACCTGCTGCACGAGCTCACAGAGAATTTCTCCGGTATTTTCCCTCATGTTTTGAAGAGGCGATACCATTTCCCCAAGCTCTGCTTCATGGCACCCGGAATCCAGCAGAAGGTGGCTCCACTGTTGGAGAGGGTAGATCGAGCATCATTCAGAGATTACTTCTAAACATCTATAATAAGGTCTAACCACAGAGGTAATTGAGCCCCTAGCAAAATGCCAGATTCCAATTCCATCGGCAGACACTTTGCTTTCATAATTCTCTTCCTTCTCATTGACGGTAACATGTTATAAAAGTAGATTTGCAAATAAATAGAGTGAAGTTTCTGACAGGCTTAAAGTGTCTTTTCCATTGAGGGTTCTACGCACTTGGCATTAAAGGTTCTTGAACTGCTTTTACCTTCTTAGGGTTCACAAGTGACGTGTCAGTGCTGAGGCCTCAGATGGGGACATAGCGAGGACATGAGCTACACTGTACTGATGCTAATACCCAGGCAGATACTAGCAGTTTTTCCATCTGCCCCAGTTCAGTGAGAGCAGGGCTGTGCTGCCAGACTCAGCATCCCTGATCTACTCGGAACCCTCTGCAGCCTCATCACAGCCAGTCTGGGTTGGAGGACCAAGAATTGAAGCCGATGTGGTTATTAGATCTGGCTCAGGAAACCAAGGACACAGACCGGTGTTTAATCTTTGAGAATCCCAGATATGATTTCTGAAACCAGAACCCAGACTGACACTGAGATCTGCTGATCTTTAGCCTAGTTATGTCACTGTTAGGTGCCTGAGTTTTTCTTTAAGCTGAGATGATATGTACAGTAAGACATTTACTTGAGTCCTCCTAACAGTTTTACCCAGATTAGTATTGCATAATCTTAAAACAGTTCAGTTATAATTCAACAGGGTAAATGAGATTTTAGGGACTTTTTAAAACCTTGAACACAACAAAATTATTTCAGGTAATGTAGAATTTGCTAATTACATGATTAGAAATATGTGGATGTGAATATAACAATTTTAAATTGACTTTAAAATGCTTTTAGTGAGTGCTTTTTGATATTCAGATATTCAGCTTTTTAAAGCATTTTAGTGTATATTTGGAGTAGAGATGGAGGATTATAGACTGCTTACCACTTATTTGGGATTATTGTTTTTACCCTTTCCCCTCTTGCCCCTGTAGAATTACAGATATTTAAAACATGTAGTTTTAGGGAGACCCCAGCCTGGTTCCTTGGGATCCTCCCCTTCACCTGTGCTGTCATTAGCCCCGAGGCACAGCATGAGTCTCTGCACTTTCCCTGGTGCTGGGCCAAGAAGCCCAGTTGTGTTTAGTGCTGATCCATTGGCCTCCTCCCCTCTTGGCAGTTTCTACTTCAGAAGTAGCCTCCATGCATGAGATTGTTTCATTGTGACCTGGCCCACTGCACTAGGCTTGTCAGGGTGGACAGAGCTTTAGGAGCTGTTTCATCCCAAAGTAATCAGTCTGGGTTTCAGGCCTGTGCTCCCCCACCCCTCCCTTCCTCTCCTATTAGCATGGCTGTCATCACAAAATAACGTGGCAGGGCTGGACAGCTTAAACAACAGACTTTTATTTTCACAGTTCTGGAGGCTTGTGGATGACTGTCTTCATGTTGACATAGTCTGTCTTCTCGTCTGACTGTGTCTTAATCTCCTTTTCTTTCTTTCTTTCTTTTTTTTTTTTGTTGTTGATTTCAGAGAGGAAGGGAGAGGGAGAGCAAGATAGAAACATCAGTGATGAGAAAGAATCATTGATCACCTGCCTCCTGCATGGCCCTTACAGGGGATCAAGCCTGAAACTCAGGCATGTGCCCTTGACTGGAATCGAACCTGGGACCTTTCAGTTCTTAGGCTGATGATGCTCTATCCACTAAGCAAACCAGCTAGTGCCTCATCTCCTTTTCTTATGAGGACACCAGTCATCTTGGACTAGAGCCCATCCTAATGACTCCATTTAACTCTAATCACCTCTTTGGAGACCCTATCTCCAAATATAGTCACATTCTGAGGTTCTGGGGTTAGGACTGCAACATATGAATTTTTGAGGGACATAGTTCCATTCATAACAATCCCTTCCCTATCCTTTCCTTCTTCTCTCTCTCCCTTTCTCCCTCCCTTTCTTCTGCTCTCTCTCCTGCTTTTCTTCTTCCTCCTCCACATTTCTTCCTCTCTCCCCATCGCCCTTCCTATCCATCCCTTCCTTGCCTCCTTCCTTCCCTTCAACTCTCTTTCCTAACTGTAAAAGTGTCCCGCACCGCTAGAAAGAATACAAAAACGGGAAAATCTAAATGTCACTTTTCTCCTTCTGGCTCTTCTATTTAACCAGCTTTGTGACCTTGAGCAATTCACTAATTCTTGAAACGCTCGTTTCCTTAGCTGCCAAATGGGAGTTAGTCTTCTCCTCTGCCCTTATTGGGCTGTAGTGAGGAAAAATGCTTTTAAAATAAAATGTTTAATACAAAATGCAGGGAAACTCTGACAAAGTGTAATACTTATGGGATTATCGGGATTACTTGAAATTCTAATTAAAACGGCACATGTTTCAACTGCACAGGTTTTACTGTGTTATTGTTATCCTTAATTATATTATAAGCAGCCAGCAATACAAGGTGGGGGGGGGGTTTCCCTGAAAACCTCATTGTTGTTCTCAAGAAAGTGCCAGATCTGATCTGCTCAAACCAAGCTCAGTCAGGGGTCTGGGCTTGGCCTAGCCTCCCCAGCCTGGCCCCCTTGGCCGGAGTGACCTTCAGCTGAGGTTTGGATTCCACATGCAAGATTGGGCTCTGCAGGTTTAGAGCTGTGAGTCTGGGGCTGCTGAGAGGGACAGTGGAGATGGCACTTGTAGCCCAGGGGTGATGGGAAAGGGCGCTCGGGTCATGAGTTGTAGAATCGTGTGCAGTCCTTGTACCGCTGGCAGACACTACGTCACAGCTTTTATCTCTGCTGGCTCGCCCTGGTTTCATCGTGTTGCCTAACAGCCCTCCTTGTAAAAAAAGAAAATAAAAGAAAAGAAAAAAGGTAAGCAGAATGGGGATAGCCACAAGCTGAACTGCTTGAAAGAGGTTGACTTCACCGTCGTCTCCCCAGCTGCTAGTCCGTGAGACAAAAAAGTATTATTTGAAAGAAAACCAGTAAGACCTAGCTGCCGGGGCTCCTTGCCCTGCACGGTCATGAGTTTGTGAGATGTGAGCTGGGCCGTGAAACCTTAGAGCTGTTTTATCAGGGTGCTCTCTTGCCAGTAGGGTGACGTCAGCCTGCTCGCTGTGGTGAGACAGGAGACATCGGCTTAGCCGAGCGGCTGGCGTGGGGCACCCACCGAGCTGTGGTTTTGCTTCTTTGATTTAAGTTCAGACACGATAAACGGGATGGGGAGGGGAGCAGAACATGAAGTCTTGGACACAGCAAAGATTTAAATTGTGGCAGAAAATGCTCTGTTGGGTGAGGCATAGAGATTTTTGTGAAAAACCCATCCTTAAAGTTTTAGCGGGATCCTTTTCAGGACAGCTGTACCCTCCCCCTTTCCATGAATGCAGGACGTTGGCATTTCAGCCTTGTGTTGTTTGACTAACCTTCATAAAATGACAATAAATGCCATTACTGAGATTAATTTCTCCTGAGTCATGTCACAGTCTGAAACGCAGCCACAGATCCTTGTCTGGCGGTTGGCCCCGAGGTGGTGCAGAGGCACTGTGATGGGGAGTTGAGAGACACAGAATGCTCTTTCTGCTTCACCCTCGCATCCATTAATCTCTCTGAAACCAAATCAGTTGCCTTACCTCCATGCTGAGGGTCCTGGCCTCGGTTACCCAGTTGAATGAAAAGTCGAATCTGCATTTTGTGGACCAGGTTCTATTCATCTCTGGTTTCAGTTGACCGACTACAACTTTCTTGGAGTATTTACTACAAGAAGGAAGTTGCAACACTGAGAAGAACTAGAAGCGTCCCGGACTTTTAGTGAAATCTTTAATGATGACGTAAATTATTAGTGAAGACTGCTTAATTGACTCAGTATTCTTTTCCTACTTTTATAAAGTGTGTCCTGTAAAAGTTAAGCATTTTTCAATCAGCAAGTAAAGTAAGACTTAACTTTGGAAGATATACATTATGGAGAACCTAGACTTTTAGAGGCGGTTAGGCCTTCAAGACGACCAGGTGGAGCCACTCACAAATGCAGAAACTGAGGCTGAGGAGGTGAGTGCCGTTTTCAGGACCTTCCAATTAGATTCCATTTTGCATCCAGTCTAGGGTGAACCATTATTTTATGTTTCACTAAGACAGACAGTTCTGTCTATTGCAATATGCCAATTGGATGTCAGACAAACTTCAGTCTTAGCTATATTAAAATGTAGGAAATAAAGAATAGCACAGTCGTTGAAATACAGTAACTACAGGATTCTGAAACCAGGCTACGTATTCCGTCTTTTCCATCTGACTTTGAAAAAATTTTCTTGTATTATTTCACCCAAAGCGTTACATAGCATGTTGGAAAGCTAGGTGATTTTCTTTTTTGTTTCTCTTGGTTAAATTTTTTAAAATTGAAATTAATATGTGCTGATTCTTGTGAAATATTGAGCCACAGTCTTTGCTCCTCCTCAGTTGGGAGAAATAGTTAAGAACTGTTTTTAGTCCATACATTAGAATTGTCACCATGTTTAGTAATTTTTTGTATCTATTAGGCATTTCCCTTCACTAACACATGGAGATTAAAAGGCCAAACACATTAAAAAAATTAAACTTCGTTTGTTATAATTTGTAACTGTAAATTTTTCACAAAGTTAAATTGACAATTGTAGCTAAGCCAACTAGAGAGACTTAAAATACTGGGTTACTCAGACAGCTCAAATCTCCTTTCTCCTGTTTATTCTTAAAAAAGAAAGATAATCTTCTTTCCTTTTTCAAGTGCCAAACCATTGTGAAATTTAGAATATACACCAGTATACAAGAAAAAAGTCTTTTATACCCCCAAGATAAGTTTCTTTGGTGTGTATTTTGTTCCCTCCTCTGCTGTGGTCAGGGTCTGGATAAATGTCATCCTTCGTTTTTCTGACAGTACTTTGCACAGCCTTCACCATGTAACAGGCACTCGGACTCAGCCTGATTAGAAGCTGAGCTGGAGCTTATCTGACTGTAATAGAGTAGAGCGATAGCACTGACATAACAGAAGATTTCTTTTTATTTCAGGGAAAATTAATGGTTGGTTGTCCTTATTCAACAGTTAAGTGTGAAAAACCTGAGAGAAAAGGGGTCTTCTGTCATCCACTGATAATACATTTGGGGGCAGGGAGGGGTAGCTGCTTTGTTGAGAGATGTGATTCCCATACCGTATAAAGTACCCATTTAACGTATGTAATCCAGTGGTTCTAAGTATATTCATGAAGTTGTGCAACCTTCACCACAATCAATTTTAGAACATTTTCATCATCCCCGCAAAAAACCCGGCACTCATTAGCAGCTACTTTTTATTCCTCCTTCTCCCAGGCCCCTAGCAATCACTAATCTCCTTTTTGTCTTTTTGGATTTGCCTGTTCTAGACATTTCATCTAAACAGAATTAGAACTGTATGGCCTTTTGTATCTGGCTTTTTTCACATAGCAAACTGTTCTCACACTGTTGTAGCATGAATCAGTGCTTCATTCCTTTTTATGGCTAAACAATATTCTATGCTATGGATATACCACATTCTTCAGTTGCTGGACACTTGGGCTTTTGGCTATTATGAATAATGCTGCTATGAACACTCATGTATATGTGTTTTTTGGTGAAAGTACATTTTCATTTTTTTTGGGGGGTGGGTGGGTATGTACCTAGGAGTGGAATGGCTGGGTCAAATGGTAAGTCTATATTTAACCTTTGAGGAACTACCAAACTGTTTTCCATAGCAACAGCACCATTTTATTTTACATTTGTGGTTCACAACCCTGTAATTCACCAAGCAACCAACATTTACTAAGAAAGTGTTACTTCTGTAGCATTGAATGAGGGCAGCAAAACCCAGTTTGTATGTCAGTGAATCTGTGTGCACAAGGCCTCTTCCCGTGCCAACAGCCTGCATGCCCCGCCATCTCTATGGGGTCTGCTAGAGCTCCGTCACAGCCCATAGCGGAGAAGGGTCAGTTATGGCTTCTTGTGGGTCTGTTCCCCCCAGTTCAGAAACCTCCAGTGTTTTCAGAGTATCCCTATGGACTTCCCTGTCAGACACCAGCACTTCAGTCTTAAAGATAAGACTTGGTGACTTGCAATGCAAGCACGGGGTGAAAATCGGAGCGTGGCCGTAATGTTGTTCTTACCCCAAAAGAGCTTTGCTTTTCGTGGAATAGTGTACGCTGTGTGATGAGTGACTCTTCCTTTTTTGGAGTGATTTGCATTTGTTGCTGTGATGGTGGTTTTCCATGGTAACTGCTGTTGCCACACATCTGGCATCTGATGAAATGGCTCCCAGATCCCAGGGGTCTGCACTGAGCCCGAGCACTCCTCATCCCCTCATCCTGCCAAGGATGTGGAGAAACACTGGGCGGAGGGCGTGGTGGCTCTGGCGTGGTGACCCTGGCATGGTGACGAGGTTTGATTTGCAATGGCTTATTTCCTGGGGGTATCATCAGGGCTCCTCCAAAAGTTAGCTGGGCTACAGATGCTATACCCGGAAACTCCTCCCCTCCCTGGGGAGGAGGCGAGTATAAGAGAGAGGGGCATGCTGGGAAAGAACATTTCTGATTTATCAAGGCATCAATATTAGCACTGCTCTGTTTGCTTATTTGTTTGTTTGTTTAAACCAAAATTACTAAATTAGAAGTAGAGGTCAACCAAAATCCTACTGAATTTCTGAGAGGAACAGGCCAGCCTAGGCCCTGTTTTTTTAGGTATTTCATTTAAAATGGAAAGTTCCAGTTTGCATTAGGGCCAAAATCCCCAAAAGAAATCCTTACTGGAGGTGTATTACGGGTCACTGTATATTTGCTAGTTTATATTTTTGGTTGACTAAATTGGCAAAATTTTTATTTTTCCTGGTAAACGTTCAGAAGGTTTTTTTCCTCCTTTCCCTCACAACATCATATTTGTCATATGTGTATGAAGCAAATGACTGTTAAAACTGTCCACACATCTGTGATGATATGAAAATTAGTGGTGGCAAACAAAGATTTCCTTTCTTAGGTACCACAAGGCCTCAGATGAAGTTGACTTTATCCTAATATTACTCTCAAATTGTGACCAAGTGGAAACCCAGTTGGTCAGGCCTTAGAGACCAATACGAGTAGCACTGCAAAAGGGTTATTTGTGGAAAATGTAGGTCCCTCTTCCCCCACATGACTCAGAAAGCTTAAAGTTTTCTCCTAAAGTAATTGTTTTTGTTTATAAATTTAGAAGGTATACAGCCTTTATTATAAGCATATAAAGGCTTATGCTTATTTCAGTTCATAGTGAGGCACAAAGTTATCACTTAACACACAGCCTTATTAGGATGGGAATGAAAAAACATTAAGATGTCAAATCAGATCGAGATGTGAACTTGAATTTGAGTGTGTCTACCTTTGAAAAATGTTTTAAGAACTGTACCTGTGAATTAATCTTGTGATTAATCATATGCCCAAAATGTGCTGATAATAATCATAGTATTTTAACATGCCATTTTTAGTATACTCTAAGAATAAAATGTTTACTTCTCATTAAACAATGCATTTTTATTTCTGGTAACTTTTTGGGCATATATGTGAATCATTAACTTATAAATTTTCCTCATTCTTAAAAAAAAAAAAACACCTACAAAAAATACAATAAAAATGAAATGAGTAAGAAAATTGAATTTGGCATAGTGTTCCAATGAACCCTGTGTTAGGTCATTCTCTTAGAAGTATGGAGTCAAATACCCATAAATCAAGAGGCATTTCATGTTTTAAATTAACTTTAGAGATGGTTTATGGTCAATTTTTCCCCCTCTCTGTTACTTTATTGCAACTTTTAATTTTAAACTTTACCCTAAAGAGTTATTGAAGAAATGGCAATTATGTGAGGTGATGGAGGTGTTAGCTAACTCTGTGGTGGCAAATGTTTTGCAATATATAAGTATCAAATCAACACATTGTACACCTTCAACTTACCTAATGTTATATGTCAGTTATATCTCAATAAAACTGGGGGCGAGGGGTGGGAAGAATTATTGTGCTAGAAAACCACGTTTATGTAAAATGTCTCATGCTTGGCAGCTAACCGCATGCTCAGACCATGTTCTGAGAATGGCAGGCTGCGTGTCATGTTGCCAAAAGCTTTCCGCTGGGAGTAGTTTTGCAAGGGGCCAGGCGGGAGGGGAGCGGGCGGGGAGCGGGCTGGGAGCCGGGGGCTGAGGTAGGGACATTTCTCCTGCATGGTGACTGACGACATCATTTCTCTTGCGTAGGTGAAGCTGCTCTCCGGGGAGAACCCAGGATGCAGACCATCCCTGTGGCGTCTGCCCTCACCAGTCACCGCACAGGCCCCCCACCCATCAGCCCCAGCAAGAGGAAGTTCGGCATGGAACAAGGGGACGACGACCTGGACTGTGAAAATGACCATGCTTCCAAGATAAGCCGCATCTTCAGCCCCCATCTGTGAGTTCCCTCGTTCTGGAGTGTGGCCATTCTCGCTCAGGCTCGTGCAGGCATCGGCCAGGGCCGCATTTCTCTCGCAACTTTGTGTCGACAGTGGAGTGAGGGATGAATAATGGTCACCTGCCAGGAGGGAGTAGTAAGCCAATTTGAGTAACTCACGGAGAGACACCTTATTTCCCTCTGGCTTATGTGTCTGACCATCCGTGTGTTTTCCCGTGGATGTGAAGGAAGTTACTGCTTCCTGGGGTGGTTGTCTAAACGTGTTGCCTTTTCTTGCCTGTGCTACTGCTGATGGTTAGGAGAGTCTATCTTTGGTGAATATTTTCATGTGCCAGGGACATGGGAGGAAAAGTTAGCACCGGAGCAGAATGGGACAATTAAGAAGTATTAATTCTCACCTGATGCGTTCACGGTGTAAACTTGAAATCTCCCCAAAGTGGGGAGGATGGCTCGTTGTGCTTGTGGGAAGGTACTGTGTATCCCATGTGATGCGTGAGCCTGTCGCAGCCCTTACAGTCTTGGGGCCCGGAGGGCTGAATGCTAGTCTTCCATCTGCCACCAGCACTCCCTCCCTTCAGCAACGGCGTGTGTCGCTACCACTCTCTGGGCTCGGTTTCCTTATTTATGACGAGAAGGGGTTGAAATGAAAGCTCTGTGAATCTGAGCAACATTTACCACGTTTTTATTTGGAAAGCAGCTTGCATTTCTGTGCGCTGTATTCCGGCTTCCCCTGGCACTCTCCTCTGACCGTGCTTGCCTTGAGAAGAAGCAGAATGCCCTTCCACATGTTTTCAGCCTGGAAGGTCTGCTCTGGCAATGGTGTAGCCAGTTGGTGCGATCAGGGTTGGGGGTCTTGGCAGAGGCAGGAGGTAGCTCTGGTTATTGGAAGGAGCCTCACTGTGTATCCAGGTGGAAGGTTCTACTGCCTTCCCTCTTCCCACCCACGAGTGAATGTTTTGTAATTATGCAGGATGCTCAGTCTCCCTGGTTCTATCTGAGGATGCTGCTGTTTCTGACAAGAGCTTGAAGCTCAGAGAGTTCCCGTTTCCTCCTTGGAGGAGGAGACCTTGCGCAGTTAGGTGGCTGATAACACCAGCAGCCCTCTGCTGCCTCAGCGCCGGCAGTCCTCGGCATTCCACGCATTCCAGCCTCTTGGACTGTTGTGTGCAGTCATAAGACCCACTGACAGAGGTATTTATCCTCCAATAAATCACGGTAGTGTGAGAGGCTGAGCCTGCAGTCTGGAGCCCTGGAATTTGCTACAATCAGGAAGGAATCCAGCAACGAGGCACTGCAAAACAATGAGCTCTCGCATACCCGCTGGCTTATAACGTGGGTCCCGGGCACAGCTATTTGGAGTTTATTCTTTTGTTACTAGGAATGTCTTCTCTCATATACCCTCCTCCCAAACCCAAATAAGGAGGAAAGAGACAGCCCAATTTCAGTATGTTTTAGGATCACACATGCCTTAGTTGAAATTCTAATCTGACACTCACCAGCTGTGAGGCCTTGGACAATCACTTAATATATCTGGGCCCCATATCCTTCTTTGTAAGGTGGCAGCGATAATAGTTTGTGTATAGAACCACTGTGAGCATCGTAGTTAAAATTTGTAAGGCGTTTGGCACAGTATAATACTCAGTTGACGTAGCTGTTACTTTTATTAACAAGTCCATTGTTTAGATACTTGTACCGATGATGGAGAATAAGAATACCATTACGGTGAATTTAATGTTTGAGAGTGCTACGTCGTAATAAGAAACTCGGTTCAAATCCCAGCTTTCTCTTTCAGTGGGAGTAATCATAGTTCCGTTCATAGGTTGGTTGTGAGTGCTTAGTGCAGTGCCTGGCACGTGGTGAGCACTCAGCTTCAGTTGTTACTAACACCATTAGAATATTACAGCATTTAGAAAAACGATTTTGAAATTCCTCGGGTGGTTGCAATATGTCCTTGCAGAACAGGCCTATGATGACGTTATAAATGAAGTGTAAACAGTAAAAATAGAATTGCTAGATTTCACGTGCAACTCACAGTGGATGTCATCATGCAAAGTCTTACGATAATAGAAACAGACGAGCCCGACCCCTTCTCGCTTCCCCTCTCTTCTTCCCCCCCCCCCCCCCCCCCCCCCCCCCCCCCCCCCCCCCCCCCCCCCCCCCCCCCCCCGCCCCAAACTCCCTGGCCCTAAGGAGGAAACGAGATCTGTGCGTGGTCAGTCCCTTCTGGTGTCACTTGTTCACCATGTGGTAGTTGTTCACTTCGGTCACATTACCAGGATTTCAGCTTGTGTTTTCTAAGAGCTGAGTGACAGGCAAGTTGAAAAGATTGCCGCATCTCTTTCTCTCCACGTTGCATAGTACTGAGGAAGTCCTGTTGTGCGACTTGATGAAATGTTTACTATCGGAGGGATAGCATGTTCCTTCCTTTTTATTTACCGTCTAGGATGTTTTCAATAATAAATTACAGATTCATGTTTGTTTAGAAAAGAATGGTGTCGTATATTTGTTTAAGGAGATTACCAAGTGATCTTTGCTCTTTATCTTCTTAAATGTATTTGGTTACTTTATCACTAAAGAAATCAGTCTGGGGGAAGGAGTGTTTTGAGGAGCAGTTGTGGCAGCTAGTTACGGGGGTCTAAAGATCCGTGCTTTGGCTGCGTTTCATTATAACCGTTACGTTGGAGAGATTGAGTGGCTCTGGGCCAGAGTTGGAAGCTACAGAGAGTGTGATTATATTTCATCTGATCTGACTTGGGGAGGAGGAGGAGAGAGAAGAGTAGTTTTCCTCTAGAACTTGGATATTGAGAATTTCTGGACTGGTTCCAGCCCTTTATAAACCTGGGTCCTTGGCACTCTTTAAAAACAAATTTTATACATATGTGTGTGTGTGTGTGTGTGTGTGTGTGTGTGTATAGTATTTATTGATTTCAGAGAGAAAAGGAGGGAGAGAGAGAGATAGAAACATCAGTGATGAGAGAGAATCATTGATTGGCTGCCTCTTGCACGCCCCCTACTGGGGATCGAGCCCACAACCTGGCATGTGCCCCTGACTGGAATTGAACCTGGGACCCATCGGTCAGAAGGCCGGCACTCTGTCACTGAGCCAAACCAGCTAGGCCTTGGCACACTTTATTAAATTTCTTGTTGATATGATATGGGTGACCCGGAGAAATAGATTTTAGGTTTTGGTTTTTGTTTTTGGTTTGTTTTCTAAGAAAACTGTTAACATGAATGTTCTTTTTGGGAAGTTGGAAATTAATCTATCTGCTACTTAGAAAGTGGGTTGAGGTATGAGGTGAAGAGGTGGGTGGAGGTGGAGTTCTTCACAGGGAACTGTCAGGAGGTAAATTTTTTTCTGTGAGTTTGATAATCAAGTGTGTTTTGGTTAGGAAGAGCTCTCCTTTTCTCCTGTCCTTCTATTTTTCATCTAGACTCATGGATTTTTACTTTATTCACAGAGTTGTCACTGCCCTTGATTTGGCAAGTAAGAGTCCCTTCAACTGCCTTGTGTGTGCTTGTTATCTCTCTCTCTCTCTCTCTCTCTCTCTCTCTCTCTCTCTCTCTCTCTCTCTCTCCCTCCCTCCCTCCCTCCCTCCCTCCCTCCCTCCCTCCCTATCTCTCTTTCTCTCTCTTTGAGCACTTTCTTATTTTCTGGCAAACAAGATGCTCATCTTATAAGCCACCTTCCTCAGCCACGGCACCAGCCATTTCCCCAGGGTCCTCTGGTCCTTTAGTGGGGATAGTATTTAGAAGCCGAGACCTGGGTGCGAGGTGTTCTTGTGGTGTCACTGCCTACATGCTTGGGTTGTTTAATGGTAGCCACTAGCTGCATGTGGCAGCTGACTTTTAAAATGAAATGAAATAAAATTTTCAGTTCCTCAGTTGCACTAGCCACATTTCAAATGCAGTAGCCACATGTGGCAGGTGTCACCATATTGGACAGTGCACAAAGAAGACACTTCTATCACAGGAAGTTCCATTGAACAGCAATATTTCTGACCCTTTTAGTGGGAAGAGCTAGGAAAAGATGAGTTCATGTTAACACTCCAATGCTAGGCCAGTTTCATGGGGGTGTTCCCCATCCTCCCCATTCACATTTGTATCTCCCTGGTTCCCAAGAACATCAGCACAATTCACTTCTTTATGTTTTTTAATTTTATTGACTTTTTACAGAGAGGAAGGGAGAAGGAGAGGGATAGAGAGTTAGAAACATCGATGATAAACATTGATTCAGCTGCCTCCTGCATGCCCCCTACTGGGGATGTGCCCACAACCAAGGTCCATGCCCTTGACTGGAATCTAACCTGGGACCCTTCAGTCTGCAGACCAATGCTCTATCCACTGAGCCAAACTGGTTAGGGCAACACATTCACTTCTTGTTCAGCCCTACGGTGCACATAAAGTAGTGTCAGAATTGCTATGGCCATATCACTTTGAAAGACTAACCTACCGAGAAGAGTTCAAGGTCTGTTGGCCGTTCTTTTTTCCCCTGTGCAGAGGGAAAGTGGTCAGAATACCATCTTCAAAAGGCACTTCTCCCCACCTCTCAGTGTTGTTACGTTCATTAGCATATATATGGGTTCTTTAGTTTCTGTTTCCATGCAGACATTTTCATCCTTACTGTGTTTCAGTTTTTGAGTATGTAAAACATTAACCTGCTCCTAAAAGTCAAAATTGTGTCTCGCAGTTTATGTAAGTCATTATGCTCGTACACCCTTAAACTTAGGCACTTCATTTACAGTTCATAAGTCTGGGGGAAAAGTCAAAGCTGTATTAAAAAGTACTTAAAGGAATGTTACTCCCTTTCCTATCTCTTTCACTTCTTTTGTTCTGGCCCCTTGTAGGTGATTACCTTTTTTTGTTTTTTGTTGTTGTTAAAGTAAGCAAATACACGAGTGATTTCTCATTTCCCCTTCTTTCTTACACTTTGTCTACTTGTTTGAGCTTCAGTGTTCATTCACTAATACACTGTGGAAGTCTTTTCCCGCCAGTTCCTCATGCTTGTTCACAGCTGCGTAGTACTCCACTGCGTGCATGTGCCATGTTCACTGAGCCGGTCAGTCCTCTTTGTTTGGACATTTCCATAATCCCCAATATTTTATAATCCTAATATTGCAGTGGATAATGTGGTGCATTTGTAGTATCTTGTGTTTCTGAAACACAGTAAAAGCTCTCGGAGGCTAACAATTGGTGTAGTATAATAGCATGCTAAATTCACATTTGTTTTGAGACTTTTCTGCGGCTGCTTGGCTGGTAGAACCTAGGAGGAGTTGTGTACCGAAGAGCACAGTCTAAGGTGACTTTGGGAAATGAAGCAGTTTCAGCTTTGTGTGTGCGTGCATGTTTGGAGCAGCGCTGGGTGATTGCACTGTTCACTCAGTCACCTGTCAAAGGACGGGAATCCATATTGAGTGCTTTAACTATATACTAACTCTGTGCTAGACACTAACTGTATTACATCATTTAACCCACACAGTAAAGCTCTATTTACAGAAGTAGAAATTGAGAGGATTATGTGTCCAAAGTGGTGCAGCTGGGATTAACCCTACTGTGTGTGGCACCCAAATCAATGATCATTTGATTGTGCCGTGGCTGTGGCTGACCTGCGTGCACGTAAAGATGGACATCATATATTTAGCATGCTACTTGGCCAGTCGAGGGCCCACACATGGCATAGGTGTTGACTTGAATTGCACCTGCTATCCAGAGAATGTGCTCTTTGAGCTCAGGTTCCAGTTGGAGGAAGCATGGTCTCTTTGATCAGTGGTATCCATTTGCAGAGTAGTTACCCCTGACCCCAGAACAGGGCAAAACCCATACGCTCCCACTGGGCTCAAAGCCGTGGTCATGGGCCTTGTGCTGTAACCAGCTGCTGAAGGAGGAAGGGCCTAGTGAAAGAAAACATTGCCTCCTCTCTCTGGTGGTGCTCCTTTGAGATGCTGTTCTGGTGTGAAACGTGTCCATTGCTGTTGTCTTTGCTTCTGTGGCCATTCCTTTGAAGTTTTTTTTCTCAAATCCCACGAAGCCAGCTCTTTATCATTGAGTGCATTATCCAGTCTCGGGGGCTTCTGTTTTCCTTGCTCCTCCTCTCACACATCTCTCTTCCTCTTTCTCCTTTGCTGCCTTCATCCCTTCACCCCTAATCTTAGTCCTCCCCCCGCCCCCTGGCCCAAGTCACTTCGCTCTTCTCTCCATAACGCTGAGTAGAAAAAGAGGGGGGAAAAACTTTGTGTGTGCATGCACGCACACACAAAGTTGAAAACTGCTTCATTCCCCAAAGTCACCTTAGACTGTGCTCTTCAATACACGACTCCTCCTAGGTTCTACCAGCCACGCAGCTACAGAAAAGTCTCAAAGCCAATGTGAACCTAGCATGCTGTTGTACTACATCAGTTGTTAGCCTCCGAGAGCTTTTACTGTATTACAGAAACACAAGATACTTCACATACTCCTGTATCAGGTCAGCCACAGCCATGGCACAATCAAATGATCGTTGATTTGGGTGCCACACACAGTAGGGTTAATCCCAGCTGCACCACTTGGGACACATTATCCTTTCAATTTCTACAAACTCAAAACTGGTTTTGTATAAAGGTTTGCTAGTGTCTGTAGTCGGTGGTATCCCTGATGATAATATTCGGTAATAACCCCTGGCAACATTGCCACACTCCCTTTGGTGACTCTCCGTTTCTTATGTCTCTTTAGTACCTTTGGTTTGGACGTATATGGACATACTTACCAAGAGATGACTTACTCTGCAAACTCCATGGAAGTGGAGGGAGCAATTCCTCATTTCAGATTGAAACTAGACTCGGGACATTGAAAAGTTGCCATTATTTTAGTACCTTGACTCAACAGGGGCTCTGTAAGGTACACAGTAATACATCTTTGTAGATGGAGCCGTGTTACTCTTGTCTTCATGTCTACATAAGCCTTCGAGCAGGTGAACTTCTCAGCCCTGGGAATGGTGGTGGGTCAGGATCCCGGGATCCGTTTCACTAATAATAGTGACTCTTTGTTGAGCCTTAGTGTGTGTCAAGCCTGCGCAGGTGCGTCACGGACATGATCTCGTCATATCCTCACAACCCTGTGATGTGGACACTGTTGTTACCCCTCTTTTACAGACGGCAAAACTGAGGCTCAGAGTCGTTCTGTAACTTGTTCAAGGTCACACCGCTAGCTAGCTAGTAGGTCCCAGAGCCAGGAATGGAAACCCAGGCTGGCTGTTCCTAGAGCTAGCACTCCCAGCAACCTCATTACATTTACATCAATAGCATATGTATCCAGATGCCATGAATCATTTGATGTAGGTCCTTAACTAAGCTTTACTGTTTTTTGGATAACCTGCTATTTAAGCACTCGCAAAACACTTTTGCTTTGGAGGTGAGAGGTAGAGGGACATGAGGTGGTGAAGGCCGTCAGTAATAAAGGTGCTGGGCAGGTGAGCGGTCAGTGAGGGTTCCCGTCAGAGATGGAGGAAGGAGGACCTGTTGTTCCGTTTCCCCAGAAGAGGCTGGACATGGTGTCTGTACGGGCGAGAACCCTGCAGGAACAAACCAGGGTCTACTTGCGGTGCAGGAAAGGGCTTTTTAAAATGTTTCCGTTCTTGTTGAAAATATCTGACCCAATTTTAAGTTAGTGGCACAATAGTAACATTAGTGTAAAAGATTCAAACTGGAGTGTTTTAAACTTTGCTCCCTCCCGCCCCCGCCCCTTTCCAGATTTCATAAATCAAACACTCTTGAAATAGAATCCCTCAGACTGTGTGCTTTCTCTTTTTCTCCCACATCCTTCCTGGCGTCATCCAAACTCGGGCAGTTTTTGCCCTGACGTTCTCTATTCTTCTCTACTTTCACACACAATCTTACAAGTACTCCCACTAGGATATTTTAAGAGGATATTTTAGAGCCTGAATTTTAGTGCTCCTAAATAACTAACTCATAAACTGATACTGTTAAATAGGGATTTAAGGTACAGCCGGTGTGTGTGTTTACTTAAAAACATAGAAGGGAGCCTGGGTCTTTAGTAAAGGGAGGTGTGATCTAAGCACGGCTTCATGTGAGGGTGACTCTGCCCCTCTCACTCCCGCTGGGGCCGAGGGCCGGCCTGAACAGGAGAAAAATGAAGTTGGCTTCTCCTGTGACGTGACAGGCGCATCTGTGTGTGACGTGCACGTGTCTTGCTAGTGAGATGTGGTACCTTTAAGTGAAGGTCACAGGCCTACCTGTATGGGTTTCTTGTTTGTCGGGCTGGAGGCATTTTCTCATTTTCACAGTTCAGCCGAAAACAAAGGCCTCCTTATCCGAGCAGGGAGAGCTGACATCAGCCTTTTCCCAGCAGGCATCACTGCTGCCTTAAGAGTCTTTGCCGAGCGCTGGAAAGGCAGATAACCATCCTGCTACTGGCATTTTTCCGGCCAAATAACACAGAGTGAAGAAATGCCAAGAGTGCCAGGCGTCACCGAAGATGAACAAAAGGGGCTGTCATCCTTTGTCCCTTCTTGTCCCCATTGCGGAGCTCGGTGGTGCTCATCTCATGTCACAAAGGTTATAAGAGAGCCTGGAACACGGAGGAATGAGAGAACATTCGGGATGTGTGAGAGCTTTCATCAGCATGCGCAAGGTCACTCTAAAACGACACACCCACACCCAAAACAGGAGTGTGTTGAGATTTATGGATTAGGTCAAAGGTGTTTGTTCAAAAGTTGGGGAAACAGAACAGCCTGGCATTCGCCTGGGCCCCCCTCCCGCCCGTATTCTCTGAGCACCAGCTCTTTTCAGAGCGCTGATTCCACGAAGATGCTTCTGTGCTGGGAGCACACATGGTGGCTATTTTTATACACAGTTAGAGGATTAACCTTGGTGTTGCTTGATGACCACGCAGGCCTCTTAGCAGTGCAGAGCCAGCCTGTCCTGAACGCCTGTGACGTGCTGTCACTTCAGTAGATTTGACTGAGGACCAGATGGGAATGCTGAGAAATGTGCCTGTGTGGGTGTTGGGGGTGCTTTTGTTTTCCGCTGGGATCTTGCTTGTAAATCAGTCATTTGCCTGTGCTGCACGCAGCTGGAACAGAGCGAGGGAGTTTACAAGCCCCGTGTTCTGTGTCTAGTGTTGTTTTTATTTAATAAATGCCAGCACTTGGTCTCTATCTTCTTTGCTAAATCGTTGGGTACACACACACACACACACACACACACACACGTGTTCATTTTTCTCCCTTCCTCTCCTCCCCCCACCCCCCTCTTCATTTTGAAATTTCTTCACAGATTGCCTCTACAGCATAATTAGAGAATTTAATGTTGCAGTAATAATGTTCTGGGTCTGGCAGTAGCTGGAAACCTTGCCAAACAAAGGATCTGAATTCTGGATCCAAGCCCTCAGAGCCCCGACAGAGGAGAAATGTGCTACATTACAGAAGGAAAGGTTCGCTATCACACTCTCCTCTGACTTACTTATCTTACCTCTTGCCTTCCCTTCCTTGAAGAGACCTCAGAAATACAACGAATGGATTCACATAGACACCAGCTTCAGAAAGTGGGTAAAGCTATGTGGAAGAAACAAACCCACTCTTACGAGGTCAGGTCGCTGCAGAAGCAAGTGGGAGAGCTGCAATCCCTAAGTTGGCTCCTGTCCTGGAGCCCATCAAGGCATGGCTGTGGGTTTTCTGACTCTCGGGGGTGAGTTCCTTTGGTTGCACGTGACACCCTCAGGGGTTCAGAGCGCCGCTGCCCGCAGATTCTGTCAGCACACGCTCTCCTCGGATGTTTGAAGGAAGAAGCGTGCCCTCTGGCCAACGTTTGGGAAGGACCTGACTGGGTCTCCCGGCCCTGCCTGTGCACGTTCGCCCAGTCCAGACTTCGAGATGTCGGGTGCAGGGAAGCCTTGGTTGAGTCCGGGTTCTCAGCTCTGACTGGCCAGGCAGTGCTTTGTCCCTGAGTCAGACCTATTGGGACTAATCCAGGGAGCACACTGCCCGACAAAATGGACATCTTACTTGATTTCAAAATCCTGTTGTCAATGTTCAGACTCACAAAGCCTGGTGTTGCACAGTTAACTATTGCAATGGAATTATTGTATACTTTCATGCCTTGGGCTTTCAGGGAAATTCACTGAGGCCAGAGAAGTTGTGGAAGCTGAAGGCCCTGCCTTCTCTTGACCTTACGCCCTCACATTCTGTCTCTACTTCTCTCCTTCCCTCTGAGCTGGTTCTGGAGAGGTTTCCTCCATTTCCATGTCGACTCTCCCATCCAGTGCTGTGATCCCTGCCAGCAATTGGATTGAAACTTCTCCCCTTCATTCACCTGAGACCTGCTGATCTCCAGATCCGGGGAAACCTGCAGTCCCTTACCCTGTTTGATCTCCGCTTCCTTGTAAGTCTCGTCTCTCCTGGGTCCCATGGCTCCGTACTTGCTTCCATTCTCCTGAGTTAGGTCCTCACTGTGCAGACCCTTCCAGCTCATGGCTTGAATGATACTACAGGTGGATGATCCCCAAATCTTGACGTCCAGCCAAAACCTAATCTTCACACCAGAGAGCCACCTGCCTTGTAGGTGTTATGTGTGGACCACCAACTCAGTGCTGCCCCAGTGGATTTGATTTTAGTGACTCCTTCCTCCTTCCAGCACTTTCCACATCTGTCCTCCATCTTCATGAGGGACAGCTGACTTTCCAGTTGCCTAGAAGTTACCTCCTTCCTCCTTCTGTCTCATCTCCCAGATCTAATACATTGCCACACCTTGGGGAGTCAAGTCTGTTAAGTGTTTTCAAATATATTTTTATTTATTTCAGAGAGGAAGGAAGAGGGAGAGAGAGAGAGAAACATCAATGATGAGAGAGAATCATTGATCGGCTGCCTCCTGCATGCCCCCTACTGGGGCTTGAGCCTGCAACTGATCAGAATGGAACTTGAGACCCTTAAGTCTGTAGGCCAACGCTCTATCCACTGAGCCAAACCGGTCAGGGTTGGTAAGTGTTTTCCACATAGGTCCTGGCCCAGGCCATATTTTGGACCCCCCATTTCCAAAGCAGCACCCTCCATACTGGTCTTGGCACTTCAGTGTCAGAAGTATTTTCTGAAGTCTTACTCTCTGCTTGGAATTCTCCCATGACTCTCAGTCAGCTCCAGGAAACACTGGACAGAACCATGCCCATGGAGTTTCTGCCCTTCAGTGAGCTCCGCCTTGCGGATGGGAGCCCATGCGCCCGCACTCCTGTCCTCATGCATGTTCCTTGCCTCCTCCTCTTGACAAATGGCGGTTCCTTCTGCTTCGAGACGAACACTTCTTTGTATAAGATGATGACACTTTGGTGTAATCACGTGCCCATCTGCCTGTCCCCTTTCCCTGCATGTTTCTCCAGGCCGTGGGCTGAATCTTACTCCCAGCATAGCACAGTGCCCAACACCTTCTACATGCTGAGTAAATGCTCGAATGAAAAAGGAGTCACTATGAGATCACTGTCAAAACACTCTTCCCTTTGGGAAAGGATTCCTTTCAAGTAAATAGGCAAGTAAACCTGAGTGGCACCACATCTTGTGCTTCCATTTTTACCTTATAGCCTTGATGTCTAGTTTGGAACAGAGCGAGTCCCACCACCGCGATCTCCACTGCCTGCCTTCCCCAAACAGGACAGTGCAAACCTCTGGTACCTGGGCAAATACAGAGTTTACAGTCTGAGTCACTAGCCCAGCTGTGATGCGTTTTGTGAATCAAATGATCCTATCCCAATGTTGACTCTGAGTTACAAGCCTTCAGATTTTTTTGGTATGAATGAAATGGTTTTCTTCCACTCCTCTGTTTATATTTCTTCTTATGTATCTTGCTCCAATCTGGGTGTGAACATAGGTAAGGTTTATGGAAATGAGAAATTCAGTTCAGTGGGGTGCTCCTCACAGGTCAAAGAGATGGCCATTGGGTGGGAATTCACCCAAAGAATAGATCTGTTCATACTAGAAAAGCAAACAGATCTCTGCCCAAGTGTTTACTACTTCTGGTGTTTTTCAAATCTCCCTCAAAAGTTCTCATAGCCAAAGTGTTTTTCAACTATTTTCAAATAGAGTCGTCGTGTTTATTTTATTTGTGTGTGATAACTTTGGGCTTGCATTGCTAATAGCCCTAGTTCCCGGATGTTGGTGATGAGACTGCATCATTTTGTGGTAGGATGAACAAATGAAGTGATTGAAACACAGACATCCTTAAGGGCTAACCGTGCATCTTGGGAATGGAGACACTGTTGAAAGCAGGTATTTCTTGAGAGCCTGTTTGGAGGACAGGGCAAAGTCTGTTGTTGGGCCATGGCTCTGGCTGCTCTTTGATTACAATATAAAAAAAAATTCAAGCTCATTAGAGTGCCCTTCAAGAACTTTGGTGATCTGTCCCAAACTCCCTTCCCCAGGATTATTGCTCAGTAGTAGATCGTCTTCTTGGACTGTCAGTTGTCTAAAGACTCCTTACCCATGGTTAAATCTGAAAGGAATTTATTTAAATTTCTGCTACTATATGCCTTTTGATAAGCTACACAGAGTGTGAGAAACAGCTCTCCCAATTCAATGTGGGTTGTTTAACTAACCTACCTCTTGACTTTTGATTTGAGGCTGATATTGGAAACCAACATTGTCATTGCCCATGGCATCTCACGTGTATGGCATGCTCCTATCCACCACACAGGTTCCTCTTCACATCCCTTGTCAGCTTTTTTGAAGACTCTTCAGGGTCTCCCAACATCCACATCACCTCTACTTTAAGTTAGATCATTCTATGCATTCTATGCATTCCATCCAGATTTGGCAATTATATGATTCGAATCCTTCTCTCTCTCTCTCTGCTGCCCTCCCAACTTTTTATTTTGGAAAAAGTTCAGACCTACAGAAACATTGAACTAATACAATGAGCAGAGTAATATATCCTTACTAGACTACCCTGTTGCTAATATTTGCCTTTTCTTTCTTTTATGTGTGTTGTAGACAATGATATGATCTAATATACAATATATTCAGCAATGCCCTTTATAGATGTTTTCTTTTAAATTCAGGATTCTGTTACAAAGCACAGGTTGGGTTGGGTTGGGTTGTGTCTTTTAGATATCTTTAATTTAGAATAGTTATTCCCATTTTGTGGGGGTGGGTGGTGGTGCCAAGGGGAGCAGGGACCCATATGGACTGCCCTGGAGTGTCAACCAGTCAGACCAATGGGGAGAGTGTCTATCAACCCTGGGAGGGATAACATTGTATATGATGAGTAAATGAAGTGTTCAGGATATGTGTGTGGTTATTGTGTGGTGGGAAGTGTGAGTTGGGGAACAGAAACAAGGAAAAGTGGGGGAAGTCATGTTGAAAAAAGAGGCGAAGTGGGAAAAAGAGGTGAAGGGTTTGGATGACAAGATGGCTGAGATTTAGGGAACCAATTAAAATTTTCATGTCTGCTCTAAGATAACTTAAGTCGCCTTTTCATACATTTTTATTACTGCTCCCAAGGCTCATTTCTATTTCTAGCCAACAATTCTAACAGTTTTACTTAAAACACTTTGTAAGCGGGCATTTTCCCGCCACTGTGTGATAGCGTTCGAAACACTTTCCTTTGTGCAGGGGTACATTACAAAACTTGCACATGGACCGCGTTTCACTGCGTAGTTTATGAGCGGCGCACACATGACAATGACGTAAAACATTTTTATTTTTGCTGGTTCCAACTAGAGGTTCCAATGTATGCCATTGACAGTCTCCCTGGTGGGTCCGATTTTACTTGTTTCCCGCAAAAAATGTTAAAAAAAAAACCCCAAAAAACCCAAAACCACACACAATTGGCATAGTGGAGCCCCATACCTTCTTCCTTTTCTCCCCAAATCTACAAACCTCAATAAAATCCTAGTAGGTTGCGTTTTTGTAAGATTCCCGGTTTCTTACTTAGATAATTCATTTGAAGCTCAAGTGAAGTCTGACTGTGAGAACTGGCGGCGTGTGTGTGTGTGTGTGTGTGTGTGTGTGTGTGTGTGTGTGTGTGTGGTGTCTTCTAATTTTTAGCGGCACATATAATATCTAACAAAAGTTTCAGAATTTTTAAGGCTCGATGTTGGTAACTTTTTCAGGGCGCTGTGAGTGGAGATGGGTATTCAGTTGACTCTTAAATGACACGGGTTTGAACTGCATGGGCCCACTTACACAGATTGTTTTCAATAAATGGATTGGGAAACTTATTTGGGGGACTTGTGACAATTTGGGAAAACTTGCAGATGCACCACATAGCTTAGAAATACTGAAAAAATTTAAGAAAAAGGTATGTCCTGAATGCATAACTACATGTACATGTTTCTCTTATGATTTTCTAAAGAACACTTTTAGTTCACCACACTGTAAGAGTACAGTGTGTAATACGTACAGCCTATAAGATGTTATTGGTGGTTGATGTTGTTGGTAAGGTTTCTGGTCAACAGTAAGCTATTAGTCAAGTTTTGGGGGAAGTCAAACATGTTACAGGATTTCTACTTTTGGTGGGGGGAGCCTAGTGCTCCTAACCCTACGTTACTCAAGGGTCAACTATTTATATAGGCCCTAGAAAGGTGATGTTGGTTCTCATGGTCAGTGAGGGTGACAGTTGATGGGGTCTCCTGGCTGAGCATCTTGCCTGGTGCTGGGTGAGGGCAGGCATTTGGAGCAGGAGCGGGCCTTGGAGAGTGTGTCACAGGAGCGTGGAACTCTTCCCACCTCTCGTTGCTGAGGTTCTCAGGGCCACCTCGTTTATTTCCTTTTTCAGGGATTGGTTGTTCAGCTCTTCATTTCCAAGAAATGTAGCACAGTATCCTTCCCATAAATTCGCCCATATTTTTATTCATAAGCTAGCCAGGCTTGTTTTATGCTTGTAACCAAAGGAACTTGCTAACAGATGCAGATATTTAGTTTGTTTATATGTTTCGCTGTCATTTGCAGAATTTCTAGGGCTTTCGCTGTATCTCCGTCCTTGTTCATAGCTCATTTTCCCGTGTTCCTGGAAGTGGAATTTCTGGGTCAGAGGGCACCCATTTGTGCTTTCTGCCACTTGATATCTAGTAGGTTTACTGATTCACATTCCCACCAGCCCCTGTAAGCACGTGCCGGTCGCCCTACGTCATGGAAAAGGTGGCTGTTATCATGTGGGTTTAATCTTTGCAAGTTTCATAGGAGAATCATTGTGTGATAACTTGCCTCTCCCCCCTTCTGCTAGTGGGGAACTTGAGTGATCTTCTCACAATGCTTATTGGCCATTTGGTTTTCTTCTTTTGTGACTGTTTCTATCTCTTCCTAAAAAACAAAAAATATGGTGCTCCATCTTCTTTCTGTTCCTGTGTTACCAGTCTTCATGGGAAGGATCCTCTCTCAGATGTTAGGAAAATAACCAGTTTCCTAATTTGTTACTTGCTTTTCAACTTTACTCTGCTTTTGAGATATAGATTGTTAGCACTTTGGCATTGGTTAAATCATTCCATCTTTTCTTTAAAGGAAAGGAAAGGCTTCTTAAGTGTGCTGGAAGGGACCGGGAGTGTCGGCTAGGAGCTTGTGAGGAAGACCGTATGCGCTTACTACATATTTGCTGTGGAATGAAGAGAACGCATTGCTTGTATATCTTCATGAGTTCATTTACCCATAGTTTTCCTGAATGCCTACTTGGTTGATGGCACTGGGGGATGTGTGTGTGTGTGTGTGTGCGAAGGAGTCAGCCCTGAGGAAATTTCTGGGGTTGGTGATGGGCAGGCAGAGTGCGGGGTTGACCCTCAGAAGGCTGTGGCCACAGCCCGGGTGAGAACAGGGGCCCTGCCGCCTCCACAGGAAAACAGCAGGATTGCAGTTGGCATTTCCTGCCTGTCATGCTGAGCACGGTGAGTGGTCAGAAAGCTTTGGGTATTGGTTTTAATAGTCTCCTGTTGGGCACTGTAAGCAAGCTGTGAAATCAAAAGTTGAAATTCTGTTTTTATTTAACCATTTTGCCAGATGTTTCCTGTGGTTTGACAGATGTGCCGTTTACTCGAAAGCTACACTCCTGAGATTGTGAGTGTTATGGACACTGTTGCTATAGACAGTGATTCTGTCCGGGCAGGGTTTGGACAACTTTCACATCATTTTTGGTTTGAAAACGTGTTTTTCCCCAGAATAGAAATGCTTGTCTTTGTAATCTTCTCTGTTAGAATTCTGATCTCTGATTTATAAAGACTGTAACTGGTTGATCAGAGTTTATTTCAGAAGACACCGCTGGGCCTCGGTGGGTACTACTTTCTGAAAGCACCTGGACACAGGTACATAATAGGTTTTATTTGCAAAACTCCTCTGGGTCGAAAAGGACTCAGCAGTGGGACGGAGAGTCTGAATGATGCTCCACTTCTGTGGGCTAGCTGACGCTGGGAAACGGTTAAGGAAGCTGCAGACTCGGCGTTTTTACGCACCCACCTACAGCCCACCGAGCCAAACCGAGGATCGCGGTGGTGCCTTCCTTCCCTAGCCCTGCAGTCAGCATTTTCTGCAGCCCAAAAGTCCAAACAGAAAGCGCCTCTCATCCAGGATTCTGCTGGTGGGAGGAAAGCAGCAGGAAGTTGCTTCCTACAAAACACAAGGGAGACTGTAGTTGTGGCTGCAGCGGAGGAAAAATAGGGATTTTTGACATTCCTTCTGCAGGGGCCGGTGGGGAGGGTGCTGCGGAGTTGCATGCATTGTTCCGGCAGAGCTGGCTGCCTTCCCCTGCAGCCTTCCTCTCAGGTGTTTTGTTTAGCCTGAATTTTGGAGTTTTATAAAAGCCTTATGTTATGCAAGATGGAGAAACAAAGAAAGGGGAAATCACAGACTATAATTCTGACAGCAGACCTATTTTCTCACAAAATGGAACTGTAATGATGCGTGTAACGTTTTTTGGCAAGTCACCCTCTGTAAACAAACCCTCCCAGGAGTTGCTAACCTATCCCAGGACCCATAGGAAACTTCTCCTGCAGCCTGGGGCAGGCAGGCCCCTTACCTCGCACGGCTCCCTCCGGCTGGGGACTTTTATTCTGACAGGCGTCCTGCCTCTCCAGTTTTGTGCCTGGGACTGCTTGCCAAGTTTGTGAGGCCCAAGGCTTTCTTGTGGGAGGACGCTGGGCTGTCTTCATGCTCTTTGGCAATGATTAAAGTGAGGTTAGTACCAAAAACCCTTTCATTTTATTCCCTTATCCTTGCTTTTTCAAACCAGATGGCAACCCTGTATTTTCAGCTGTAATTAATTTAAACTGTGAGGCAGCAAGTGCTGGGAGAGGTAGAGTTGATTTTGCTCAGAAGGGACAGCAGTGATTTTTCCCTCTCATCCCTCACCCCGCGCCAAATGGCACCTTGTCCCAATCCGATCCACGTCATGTACAGTTTCTTCCGAGAGGGGACTGCACGGAGAGAGAGGGCTATTCACGGGGCTGCAGGCTGGCCACCGATGCCCGTGTGAGCTGGGAGGGTTCATGCACACTGGTAATTGTTTCCTTAATGGGCTGAAAGTAACCAAGTTTCAGGTGATGGCTGACATGTTATTGCCAGGCTGGGCTATCATGTGACCACCTCTGGACAATGGTGCCTGGTTTGAGTGGTTGCTGATTGGGGGAGTAGAAGGGTGCCTTTTCTTCCCACTGATTTAGCTGCCAGGATCCCCCCCAAAAGAGGGTATGTTTTAGGTTTAGCATTTATTCTTAAAGAAAATTACAAGGGAAATAAAAGCACGTGGCCACAATTGCAGTCTAGAGGTTTTGACCTCAGCTATTTGACCACTTCCCTCCATGGAAATTTTACTTGAGTCCCTCTCCCGAGTTGTCTGAGGGCACAAGATCCATTAGACACCGAGAGATCTTTCACATTTAATAGAAAATGAGTGCTTTTGTTTACTCTCTCGGTAACTTGTACAGTGACCCCGCAGAGCAGCCACCCTTTTTTCCCCTCCCCTCCTTGCTCTGCAGTGAAGCTGAGGTTAAAATGGGGGAGCCGAGTAACGGGCCACAGGAGCCAGTGCCTCACCTGCCTGCACAGATGGGTACGGCAGGCTTTGAGTTTCATCATCTGAGAAACACATTTTCTGGGCACCACGGAGGAGTTGCAGATCGAAGAGACCTTGTTGGCGACAATATATGTGCAAAGCACTTTGTGTGAAACCGTACGCTGATGTTACACAAATGGTAGTTATTACGTACATCTTACTAACATTAGCTATCCTTGATGACTGGAAGTAATTTTTAAAGGCCCATGGTGAGAAATGAGGACCACAAATATGTATGTAGCTTGCGAGCCTCCACCACGCTCACAGTTGATGGCAGCATCGTTGACCATGTGCCTGTGTTTGCCGAATTTAGTGAACTGGCAATGGATGCGTTTTGTTTATTTAACTTGTATGTCACATGTTTACATTATTCATGAGCATTTCTCTCATGAGCCACTTGGGCCATGTTTACAAAGATTTGCGTTTTGTTGTTGTTGTGGGTCAGACCCAACCTTTTGGAAACCTTTTATTTCTCGCTAGTAGAGAGGGACAAACGTTGTGAAAACAGCACCCTGCTCCAACCTGCTTTACTACCACTGATTTGTCAAAACATCTAAGGACTGAAAAGTCAGCGTAGAATTCCCGTATGATCCAGCGAGTCTGGTTATGGGTATATATGCCCAAAAGAATGGACAGCAGAGTCTCTAAGAGAGATTTGTACACCCACGTTCATAGCAGCAGCATTCACAAAGCCAGAGGGTGGAAGCAGCCCAGGTGTCCATCACTACATCCAGATGCACACAATGTGGTTGGTACACACAGCGGACAGTTCCTCAGCCTTTAAGAAGGAACAACGTTCCTGCCTGAGCGATAGCATGGGTACACCTGGAGGATGTGGCGATAAGTGAAGGACAAATAGTGTGTGGTTGCACTTTGTGAGGCGTCAAATGCGTAGAAACAGGAAGTAGAATGGTGGTTGCCAGGGGATAGGGGAGGGGAAACAGGAGTTAGAAGGTTGCACAAAGGTGTGAATGTATTTAATGTTGCTGAACTGTACACTTAAAAAGGACTAAAATGATGCATTTTATGTTTATTGTACCAGTGTAAATTAAAATACCTTCTTAGGACTAATGACTAACTTTATTTATTTCAGCTGACAAACAATAATGAGTCTATTACTCAAAAGAATGGAAAGCAGGGGTTAGCCTTTGTGGTCCATCCTCAGCTGGGAGGAAGTGAGCAGTGTGGGGGACAGAAGTTCATCTCTCCCAGGATGTGCTATTTGGTGCCTACTAATTCAGTCACAGGGTGATGATTCTTGGGGGCGGTCATTTTAACTTAAAGGGTAGTTAGGATTCACCGTTACCATTTGGATGAATAGGAAAGTGTGTGTCATTGAGGGTGTTGGGGGGGATGGTAGTTCTGGATTTTCTAAAGGCATTTTTAGAATCGTCCAACTCAGGAGTTTGGGGTGGGGGCGGGGAAATGCCATTTCATTGTTGAATAGACTTCCAGGTTCCTTTATTCGCTCATTTCAGGGTTCTAAGTTTTGGACTAAACATGAATTTAATAGTCAGGGACTTCAATGTTAGAGATATTACAGTGAAGCTAAGCAGATAGCTTAGGGAAAGCCAGTTCTGAGCCTTATGAGGAATTGAAGATGAGAATAATTGTAAAGAAATGGATTTTAGAACTCAGAAAAATGAAGTAGGCCACCAGCATTGTTGGTTTTTTTTTTTTTTTTTTTTTTTAGGTCTCTTGGAACTTTGCTTTAGGAATAGAAATTGATTAGTAATTTGTGTCAGTTGTCAATATGTTAGAAGCTTTTTTAACCACCTGTGGGTCCTTGAAATAGTCTTTAATTCAAATCAGCTTCTATTAGGTAATCTAAGTAAAAAAAATGCCTTAGCCACCTTTTCCATTAGTGTTTGGAAAGATGGGGTTCAGCTCAGAGGAAAGTAGTGCACCACATGATTTCCTCTGGATGGAAGGCCCTTTAATAACAATTTTATAATTAATAATTACAGCAGTTAATATTAAGTGATAACTATTTTAAAAAATATTTGGCAGATGCCTCGATCTCTTTTATTAGATGGCCATTTAACCATTTTATATACTCAATACTATACTCACAAACTTTTTAGTATAATTATCACTTAACTCAGTAATTTAATTTTGCCTGCCAAGTTTCTGATGCTAGCCAGGGTAGGTTGCTTTCTAATTTTTGTTTAGTGTTGAATAAATGTGCTGAGTTGAAGGTTATCCTCTTAACAAGACCTCAAAACAATTTGGTTATCACCCCCATGGTGGTGGGGGAGGGGGGGGCGGGGGCTCTGCTTGCCCTCAGATAAAGAAATGGGATTGTGTCTGGTGCCTGCAGGGAGGCGGGGTGGAGAAGTGAGGGAGGAGGGAATTGCAACACAGCAAATAGCACAGGAAGGAAATTTGATAGTTTGTCTCTGATATGCAGTGCATACGTGATGCAGATATATGCAGTAACTCATCTATATCTCAAGCCAGTGTAGGGGTCACAGATATAGTGGAATTAAAAGAAAAAAACTGAGCAGGGGAATCTCAGGTGGCCACACTGACTGTGTGACGCTGCAGAACACTGTTGGCATCTTGAGAGGTGCTGTGGACTGTGGGGTTACAGTTGCCTGCAGGTCCTGGAATAATCCTGATTTCCAATGTTCTATTCTGATTATTTTAGAGCTTGCTTATTAGACCTATGCCCTGGTTTTTGGCTCAGAAATAATCTGCCATAAATGGAAGGGAGTGATCTTTCCTTGAGTGCTCTGTGCTTTAGGTTGCATCTGGAGATAACTATTAATTTGGAGTGGGTGACAGGACGGGGTGGGGGGGGTCTGGTATTGGGGTTATTTGGAGGGATTCTCGTTTGGTGAAGAGAATTCTGGGCATGGCAGAGCTGACATAGAAGCAGTTGTCTGGTAGTTGGAAGAAGAAATGGATTTCATTGAGGTTTTTCCGAAGGACTGCACTTTGAACCAAGAATCCTACAGGAAAGCAGGTTTCATTCATTATGAGGAAGAACTTTTATTGAAGGTTTAATAGTCGAGTGAATTGCTTAGGGAGGAAGTAAGCGCCTGTGTGTGTAGCAGTTTGAGGGGTCCTGTGATCCCGCGTCCCTCCCCTTTGTTCACCACCATTTCACCAGGAAACTCTCTTCCTGTGAGTAGGACAAAGCACCCAACCTTGACGGTTTTATAATGTTTTCCAGCAATTTGCTGCGAAATGTGGAGTAAAAGCTAAGAATGAGCCATCAAAAGCATTTGAATGGAATTATGAAAGTTGGCTCAGTAGCAAACCAGAAGAATGGAGCGGAAATGACGACTGGAGGAGTTTGCAGACCATTACGTTCTGGAGGGTTGCATGGCTGGGGTTTTTTCTCGGTCACCCCTCAGCCAGGTGCTGCCCGGGAGCTTCATGAGTGCCTCTGTCTTATTCAGACCAGTTGGTGCTGGTTTTTCCCAAGAATTGGTTTGCTTTTGGTTGGTTCAGACATAAAGTGGTTCTTGTGTGCCAGGCACTGTGGTGGACCCTGACTAGGGAAACTTCTGGGCAGTGCGCTGTGCGTAGCATCCCTTTCCCTAGTTTGTTCACTCCAGGCCTGTCTGGAAAGTAGCACCTATTCTTTCCGAGTCTTGGGTTGGTTGGTTGGTGGATGATAGAGTGAGTTCCATCGTGTGCTTCCTGAGCAGCAGGTTCCACACTTTGCTAGCACATGGAAGCCTTGGCGAGTGGATCTTAGAATCAGATTGAAAGCGTGTGTGTGGGGGGGTGGGGGTGGGGGTAGCAGGAAGAACTGAGCTTCTGATCACCCCAGCAAAGCTGGTGCAGACACTGTCCATTTAAAAGTTGGCTCCGGACGGCGGTCTCATTGGGCAAATCCCTCGCTTCCGTCCTTTCTCATGTCCTCATCCCAGGTGTATCAAGTGGTCTGTTGGGTGCAGAGAAGGTCCTTGTCCACCTCAGACATTGTGGCGGAGTTACAGGAGGAAGATGTAATGTTTCCATCCCTCCTCTGGTGCAACGACTCTCATTAATCAGAAGTATGATGGTGGTTGTATTTTTTACTTCACTATTGAGAGGACACATAATGACAAAAATGACCACAAATTTAGTAGCAGCAGGAATTTTAAATTAATTTGTATTTGATGAGTCTCGGCAGCATCTCCATGTGAAGACTCTGAGTGGACGCAGGTGGGCATGCAGTGTGTGTGCACACGTGGGTGCCTGCCCGTTTGTAGCAAGTCCCGGCCCATCCTGGCCCACGGGGGGGCCCACTGCCTTCGTGGTCGCAGGTGCTAACATGGGGGCAGATGAGATGCTTTTCCAATCCTGTTCTCAGGATTGACCTCATTTCTCAAACTTTAGTTTTTCCTCTTGTCTCAGCTAATGATGGAAAACATGTGCAGACAGTTGTAGTCAAAGAAAACTGGTTAAACAATTCTTTTTTCCACGTAGAGTTGAGCAATGCAGAAATGCGAGTCTCCCTGCAGTGTGTAGGAGCTCTGCTCTGAGGCCGACATTGCGGGCGGGTCTTGCTTCTGGGTAGGCAGCCGGCCGGGAAGCCCCGCTTTCCCAAGGAAATAAATGTCTGGATGCCGGAGATGCGGGCACTGCACTTGCGCAGCGCCTGGGGACTCTCACTTCACACATCCTTCCAGCAGACCCGGTTGCCTGGCTTTTAGGCCCACAGTGAGGGGAAGGGAAAGGTAAGGGGTCCCAGCAGGGGCAGGCAGTTACCCCAGGAATGACCCTCGGTACCCAAGGGAGGAAAGCGGGCACAGTAAGGAGTCGGCCTGAGGAGGCCTGTTGTGGTGGCTACGCTTCACAAGGCAAATAGTGCGCGCGGTAAGGACCCCAAGGCTCCGAGGCGCGAAGGGATGCGTTGATTCAGGCGAGTTGCTAACTAAAATCATGTCCCAGCACTCTATCTCCCAGGCTCACGTTTGGGTTACCTAGAGCTTTACCTGAGCGACCACCGGTAGCTCCCAATGGTGGGCCAGGGCTCCTGGGTGTCCCTGAGGAAGCAGAGACCCCCTCCCCCTGGAGCTCCTTCCAGTCTTGGGAAGGACGGCAGGTGTGGTGGGAGCACATCACACAACACGTTGGTTAGGGCTGAACTGTAGGAGGGACGAGAGAGGTGAAGTTTCCTAAGGCTGGAGGCTGTGTGCACACCTTGTGCTACGTCAGGGCCACTCACTCTGGAGAGCGCTTTCCTTGGAAACCCTTGACTCAGTTACAGAGAAGAGGCCACGTCAGCCATGCGGTTCCTCTTACTGTCCAGTCTTGTCGGTTCGCCCTCCAGCACCGCAGAAATGTGCTGTTTCTGAAACCATTGCAGGCAATTTCGGCAGCAGAGGAAGGGCTGGCATGATTTAGGCCCACCCCATTACCTACCAGCCACGTGACTCTGGGCTGAGTGTCTGGGTCTCCTTCCCTCCATGCACCACGGGAATGGTGGCGGGCACTTCCGAGGTTTGGCCCAAGCATCGAATGAATGAATGCGGTGGTCAGTACTCACAGTTGGCCTATGGTCTCGGGGTATTTGTTATCAATGGGCCCATGGGTGCAGGAATGATAGTAAAATACCTGCCCACTCATTCACTCACTCATGCATCCAAAATGTTCTTGAGTCAAAGGTTTTGGAGGATAACTTGGCTGACAAGTTCTTGTGTGTAGGGAGCAGTGGAATGCCTTTTCCTGGCTTCTGCATTGCACTTGCAAGAGCAGTGTTGCGGGGAGCGGGGCCCTGGATCAGGGTGTCAGCAGGTTGGCTTCCTCTGGGGACTCAGGGAAGGCTCTGCACAGGCCTTGCCTTCTGGTGGCCTCAGGCCTTCCTTGGTTTAATGATAGCATCCTCCCTATGTCCTCACATCCTCTTTCCTCTGGACATGCCTGTCACTCTGTCCAAATGTCTGCTCTTTATAAGGACACCGATCCTATTGGATGAGGGTCTACCTGAATGACCTCATCTTCACCTGATTATCTGCAGTGACTGTTTATGAATAAGATCCCATTTGCAGGCGGAAAGTTAGGACTTCACCATCTTTGCGGGGGGGGGGGGGGGGGG